>JASTWP010000482.1:0-145557 GCA_030770255.1 Temnothorax ravouxi
ACTGTGTATCGCGTGGGTTTCAGGTTCAGACGTGTGTGTCAAAGGGCTGATTGTGAACGAGAGGGGTCGGTCGCATGATCCCTGACACACGCCTACGCGCACACGCACAATGCGCTTCTCTCGGTCTGATCCTCGTCAGCTTCCGTGCATGTCTCTCGGCGACGTCGTCTTAATGAAAGAATTTATGCCTCGTCAGACACGAGCAGCGAAATTCTCCTAATTGACGGTATAAGGCAAAACTTTTATATTCTTTTATTTTTATAAGATAAAATTTTTTCCTGACATTTTGGAATAAGATGTGAAAGAATTGAAGAGCTGCAGTTTTTACAAAAAAAATGTACAAAATTATTTACAAATAATCAAGTTTTAATTTAAGACTTATCAAGCTGATTTACATTGAAAATTAAGGAACAGCGATCTTTAAAATTTGAAATTTTCACCTAAGAATAATGCAATTCCAATAATCTCAAATTTTTGCTGAAAGAATTTATTGCTGAAGTGAGTCTTGATTTATTTTGTATAAATTGTATATATATAATATACGTATTAATGGAGATGCTATCTGCTGATAATATTACAAAAGATATCGTAAAAATGCGAGTAAGTGCCCATACGTTGGAGTGTTACGAGATAAATTTGTTATTAGATTGTTAGAGGAGACATATGAGATAAATTCGCGTGTGTCCACGAAATATACCGGTTTTCATCGAGTAGAATAATGTACGTGCGATCCTTCGTCGTCGTCGTTGCCGCGCCGTCGTCGCCGCCGCCGCGTCATCATCACGACAAAAGTAATCGCCAGTATTACCTCATCAATCCAGTAAAGAGCATGTGTAAAGGCCACCCGCTTCCAGCGATGACGGCACTTTTTTCCTCCCGTCGAATTCGCACACCGGTCGTCTGGCTGAGAAAGCCTCGTCCGGATTCGTCATCACGGAATATTTTTCGACGGGAGTCGCGTGATTTCCGTTTACCTAATTGTCTCTTCAGCTGCAAATAACATACAATCGAAACTGTGGCTATTTTTCCTTTGATTACGTAAACTCTAGTAAAACACATATATACAGAACGAATTTCATTCTCGAGAATCGCGAGATTGTGCAACGAAAATTAAACAGCAATCGCGATGAACCTTGCGTGCCGAATTAATTACGGTTCTTAGACCATTATAAAAACACCCTATAAATATGATGGACGCGGTGGCAGATTTATCGGCGCGTATATGCATCAGAGCGAGTCATATAAGCCTGTTTAAAATTGCTAATGAAGACCATGAAGACATTACCTTTCTCCTTTTTCTCAACATGCTATTTTTATTTAAATACTTTTTATCGTTGATTCGTGAGCGCTTATTAATCGCGTTTACTCGATCGCCGAATCACTAGAGTATATAATAAAAATAGTGTAGAGCTGTTACGTTTATCTAATCAGCGAGAGGCTTGCGGCGATTATCGATATTTCCTATCTTTTTTCCTCTCCTTAAATCTCCGTGTCCTCGAAAGTATGCGTAAATTTCATTAGACTGTATCGTCAAGTCTGGTGTTTCCTCATCAAACTTGGTTGGCCTAACTCTTATTAGCCTCAGTTTACGACGCTGTTAAAGCTCCCCCCGGGAGCTCCGGAATGTTGACGACTATCGTTTTGTGCGGCACTGATTCCGCGCAATTGTGTCTGAATTACTGTTTGTCCAATGCTGTCGAACGAGGCCACGATTACGTTCGACTCGAGTTGCGCGGCAACTCGATGCAGGCAAATTCTGCATTCTACGGAGCGTGTCGGTCAGGGTCGCTGCGCTCTTAACGCTTTAGAACTCTTTTTTTGCGCAGAATATTTGCCTTAAAATCTTTCTCTACGAGTATTGGTAGATTACGCGTTACATCTTTCGTACATGGTACACTAATACGTTCCCTCCCTCTTTCTTGCGAGCGGACGAATCGATTTGAATGGTATTTCAATTTCCGAATCAAAAGTTCGAAGGATGGCTCGATATAGATTTCGAATGTTTTCGTCATCGACATTTTGGTCCGATCGAGAAATCTCGTCGACAGCTGTGTCAAAAGCGTCGTTTCTCGGAAGATGGAAAGCTTTGATGATTCGGACGCGCATACTTACGCATGATCTGTAATTCTGAACAGGGGTGAACGGACTCGCAGTAAAAACACACTTGTACGCGACGCGCGTCAACTTGTCTGCAAAATTTCCAACTATTATGACATCGCTATTTTACATGATATGTTATATATCTTTTCAGCAGGATTGATAAAATGTACCTAATATGTATCTATTATTTTCACACAATGTGCTCTATCGTAATTCTTCCTCTCAAAAGTTTCCTGTTATTTAAAAATTTTTATAAATATTAACTTATCAGAGGAATGAGACAAACGTCTGCATTGCAGAAAAAGATAAACGTTATCTATGGTAATGTTACAGTCGTAGATTATTTTGTCAACGTCTACCTCTCTTTTGTCATTATTCTTTTTTTACCTTTTATATAATATATTTATGTAAGACAAACGGGTTTATATATAGAGAGTTACAGGTTACTTTTATCTAGAAACGAATGATGTCTATACGCAATCGATACGTACATACCCTTGTCACTCTATTCGTCGCACTTTTGCGAAGTTCAAGGATGCTCACCCTACACACTCGAGGTTCGACGAACCCTCGAGCAACGTCTTCATTTTTCATTAATAACGAAATCGCGATTGGCGCGTGCACCGCGAACCACGAGAGACTTGGACTTGCGAGCTCTCGGGAAATATTGATTATTTTACCGCGTGACACCCTCGCAGGTAGTCTAGACGGGATCTATAACGAGATATACTACATCGCTACACGCGACCTTTTCTGTCGACAACATCGAGATAAGTCATGCCGCATACGCGTTCTTTTTCGCTAACTTTAGAGCCAGACATATATTTCGATATCTTGGAATTCTCCGGGGAAACGATTCTTCTTTCGCAACGCGTGAGAGCAGAGAACCGAAGTCTATTGCTTTCGTGTGATTCAGGATAATTCCCTTATCAACAAATCCAAATTACGAAATATACATAAATATTGTTCAGTTCTTGTTTCAACATTAGACAGATTGATCTTTTTGATTCTAGGTATATATAATATATAAGAATAGAGCGAAAACATGCCGGAAGAACAGAAGACCGCTAATGCTCCAGCGGAAGCAACGGCGGAGAATGGGACCGGGACGAATTCGCCCACGAAAAGCCCGGTTAGCAGAGGAAAGATGGCTCTTGCCAAAGTTACCCTCCTCGACGGTACTGTAAAGGATTTCTATATCGATGTAAGTCGTCGAAAAGTTTAGTCTATGCGTGTACAAGTTAAACTATATTTAATTTACTTGAGGTTGAGAAATGTTAAATATCTGGTTGCAGAGGAAGGCGAGAGGCCAAGAACTTCTCGATATGATTTGTCAAAGTATGAATCTGTTGGAGAAAGATTACTTTGGTCTTATCTACGAAGACAGACACGATCCGCGCAATTGGTTGGATCTTCATAAAAGGATCACGAAATTCATAAAAAGTATGGAAACCGTCATGAAATTATCATTGTATAAATGACAAATGTAATAGTATGTCCCGAGAAATGTCTTCTAAAATTAACGTATGTTTTCAGTTGAACCATGGAAGTTTAATTTCGAAGTAAAATTCTACCCACCGGATCCAGCTCAATTGCACGAAGATATCACGCGTTATCAATTATGCCTACAGATCAGAAACGATATTATTACAGGACGTTTACTTTGTTCCTTTGTGACACACGCTCTCCTGGGCTCCTATCTCGTTCAATCAGAAGTTGGAGATTATGATCCTGAGGAACATGGAAGGACATATTTGAAAGATTTTAAATTTGCTCCTAACCAAACGCCCGAATTAATCGAGAAAGTAATGGATCTGCATAAAACGCATAAGTTAGTTTTGTTTTTACGCAAACGATTTTACTCTTTTGATTTTTATGAGGAAGAAAAGAAAAATGTATCGATTGTTTAATCAATTGTTTAACAACATCGATTTTTTTCGTCATATTTTAGAGGCCAAACACCCGCCGAAGCAGAATTACATTATCTCGAAAATGCGAAAAAATTAGCTATGTATGGCGTAGATCTTCACCCCGCGAAAGACTCGGAAGGCGTTGATATAATGTTAGGTGTATGCGCTTCGGGCCTTCTTGTTTATAGGGACCGTTTAAGAATTAATAGGTTTGCCTGGCCAAAGATATTGAAAATATCTTACAAGAGGCATAATTTCTACATTAAAATCAGACCTGGCGATTTCGAACAGTTTGAATCTACAATCGGATTCAAATTAGCGAATCACAGAGCAGCAAAAAAGTTATGGAAAGTGTGCGTTGAGCATCATACTTTCTTCAGGTAAATAATAATTATAATTCGTAACTTTTTTTTATTTGCGATACATTTTAATAAAATGCGCGCGCATGCGAAATTCTTTTTTTACAGACTTATGAGTCCGGAGCCTGTAAAGAAAGTGGGGTTAATTCCGCATCTAGGGTCTCGTTTTCGATATTCTGGAAGAACTCACTATGAAACGAAAAAGACTCCTATCGATAGGCAACCTCCACAATTTGAGAGATCTTTGAGTGGCCGACGACTCACATCCAGAAGCATGGATGGTAAATAAGATATTTTTTGCCATTTGTGAATGATATTCTAAAATATGAATGTGTGACATAATAATGCTGGTTTAGTGGAGATTTAAATTGCTACAATTATAACATCATACATTTATTCAGAAGTATGTCTGATTTGAAAATTTTTCATTAAGACACACAAGCTTGCGCAAGCATGAGTTTTATTGTTAGAATGGTTTTTTTTATCGATTTATTGTAAACACTATTTCACTCTCTGCAAAAGATTTTTAAAATATCTGCTATAAACCACAAGTGCCTTTTTATAATTACGTTTTTAAATCTGTGTTATACTAAGATGTGAAGTAGTGTGACTGCCTTGTACAGCATTAGGTGGGCCTAAACCAGTTGAAACATACGGTTCCGAACCAAGCAAACGGCATACTATGAGCTACGAGCCTGAAATGCTTCCTGATGATATAGAACATATAGACCGACGGCCTAGTCCAATCAAGAAGCAAAAAGAGAAGGTAATAACGTTCATGCGTTTGTTAGACAACATTTCTTTTGTATTTAAAATAACCTGCTAGAATGTTAGAGTATATGCATGAATTCTCGTCATGCGAACGTGAAACCGATTTTTGACTGACAGCAAAATTTATGAACGATGTATGTCATAACTTTTAACTCCCGTCTGCGGTCTACGCTTTCAAACTAATCTTTTAATTACAAAAAAAATACAATGATGATCTATGATGAAGATTTGTGCGATATAATATAATTTTCGCGACGAAAAATGCAATAAAATATATGCATATAACATATTTGCAAAAATTTCTATCAGAGAAGTCGCGGAACACCAATTGGCTCACGTTCTCCATTAATGCGTGGGTGAGTTAGTAGAGTAAATTTATACTTTTTACATGTTTATAATGTTAATTAATCTTGTATTGATAAATCTGTATCGATTTGCGAAATATATTTATTGACTTACCTACGCAATAAATTTTAACGCACACTGTACACAGATTCGGATCCAATGTTGCAACAAAAGCATGGCAATTTATATTATACAACACATATATAGAGTTATTACATCACGTATTTTTGACATATAAAAAATAAAATTGGATTCGATACATTAGTAAAATTTCATAGAAATACGCCAGAAAGTCCCCAAGTTAAAAAAATTTTTTTTTCTTTGGAGTGTTGATGTCTCTATTATTAACTGACACATAACTAACACCGATAGCTCACACGAAAAACAAGTGCCGGAACAACATCAGCTAGCAGTACCAGTAGCCTGGAAGGAGAATATGACGCAGATCGTGGGAGAAAGGTATAGAATTTTATCTGGAGCACTTTTGCCTTAATTAATTCTATATATTTTTCAATGCTGTTTTTTGTATGTGACCACTTGGTGTTTTGTTTCTTTCAATGCATGTTGCTACATTAATTTTTTTAATTATATTTCTTGTAAAACGTATACGGCCATCGCCTCAATGTGGGATGTTAGTTACCTATTTAAGCATTTAGCAATATTAGCAATGTGAGCATGTAGATAATAAGACTCTTAGAGAATTATTTTTTTAATTATTGTAAGTCGAGAATTTCAGTGAGACTTAGGCATAAATATGAAACTAGTTTATGGCGACTGATTGTTATTTAATAAGAATACCGTTTAAATGTGTAGCATTATAAATTGTGTTAGATTAACCAAAAGTTTAGTGTTATATTATTAACAAAAACAGATTTAACACAATAAATTATGATAATTATAACATACATATTTTGAGAGCGCAGACCGTAATCTATAAAGCATGCATTTTGTATCTTGAAACATGGTAGTTTTCGTGTTTTTAGTATTATTTTAGCAGTGTAGCAGCTTTATGCTTGTTGCATGAAGCGACGTGTGATTGTGTAAATTTACTTGTAGAAACCGGTCGGAGGAATCGCTGTCCTACCGCCCGGTGGTCTATCAAAGAAGAAGAAGGATAAACAGAACGAAAACGAAAAGGAAAATCACAATGATCTGAATAATACTGATCTGATTAATGACAATGCTCATCTTGACAATATTGATGATAAATCACTGTCTAAAAAAGAATTAAAAAAGAAGGATAAAGAAACCCCTGAAAAAATGGATAAGGAAAAGAAGGAAAAAATTAAGGTAAGCTTTATATTGTGTCGTGCGCGCGCGTGTTGCTGCTTTTTATGATCTTACATAAAGTATATGTATGGTTTAGAAAAAATTATTTTAAGTATTTTTTCATAAATAACATTTACGATTACCATTATTTAAAAATATTATAATTCCATAAGCATTCCGTTAGATTTCAATAATGATGTTAAAAGAATGTTTTATTGAATGTGTAGTTATTTTTCCATTGAGTACGTACATACGGATAGTTCAAGTTTGCACGAATATTAGTTTATATTTTTGCAGACATAATAAAGTTACATTAATATGTAGACATTCTTAGTTTCATTTAAATGTGACAAAAGTATGGTATATATATTACATATATTACATATATAGTATGTAGCATGTATTTTGTACTGCATGTATTTTATGTATTATCCAAGAGTCCTGTTGGCGGTTTCCTGTTTATCAAGAAGGACAAGGATAAGAAACAGAAAAAGAACAAAGAACTCGATGAATCCATGGACAAAAGTGATGTTGAATCAAACCTTTCTACATTGGAAAAACAGGGAAAAGAAGTTGATAAGAAAGCAGATAAAATCCAAGATCCTACAAAATCTCCTCAACTTCCTGGTTATACGAAGCCTTACGATTACGAAGAAACGGAAGCTTCGCCTACAAAAAAGCCGTTTACTCCACATGGTTTTACGTACGAAGACCGACCCGCATCGCCAGGTGTACAGGATCAACCATCGCCTACTTCAGCTAGTCGGAAGGCTACGGGATTAGCATTTAACTATGCTCCGGGAGAAGAAAAGAAAGTTGCGGAATCTGTGGAAAAGAGGAAAACGAAAGAAGCGGACAAACAAGCACCAGGATTGAAAACACCAGGGCTCAATTATGTGGAGTCTGCTGCCCTTAAAGAGCAGCAAAAGAATGCTGCGAAAGCAGGCATTGAAAAGGACGAAACAACAGCTTTTATTGATAGTGAACGTCAACATGGAGATACTATCGGTCAACCTGTAGTAATCCCACCAGCACCAGTGGAATCCAAACCAGATTATCACATTCTGCCTCTTCCCGATGGTTCGAGAATCATCGGAGGTGTGATTTATACCAAAGAAGGTAAACCACTAGATCAGAGTCACCTCGGACCAGACGGTAGCAAAATAATTGATGGTAAAATTTGTGGAAAAGACAGTAAACTGCTGAAGAAGGCAGACTTCGGACCGCATGGAATTCATGTTAGCAATGGCATAATTACCGGGAAAGATAATAAACCTTTTCATCAGGAAATATTGGGTACAGATAGAAATTCGATAAAGAATGGAATTATTTATTCTCCTAACGGTGAAGTGGTGAAACAGTCTTTTCTTGGGCCGGATCACGCAGTGGTCAAAGAGGGAAAGGTATCACTGAAGAACGGCAAACCGGTTCAACACTGTCAATTAGGTACAGATGGAACGTACGTGAAGGAGGGTCTCATATTTACGTCGGGATCTAAACCTATGACTCAGGGATCGTACAATGCAGACGGAAAGTACATAGTTGCCGGTATAGTATGTAACGAAGAAGGCAAGCCTTTGAATCAAATCGCGATTATACCTGATGACACGTTTGTTTGCGACGGCTTAATACATGGACGAGACGGCAAACCGCATAATACAGGCAAGTTAGGTACTGAGGGGCATTACATCGCGGAGGGAAAGATTCATTCGAAAGACGGTAAACTAATCAAACACGAGTCTTTCAGTTCCGATGGGTCTGCCGTGAAAGATGGCGTAATTTACTCGAAAGATGGAAAATTTTTGACTCAAGGATCCTTGCTACCGATCGGTGCTCACTTGAAGGATGGCAAAGTAGTCGGCAAGGATGGCAAACCCATTAAGCACGCGTATTACAAATCCGACGGTAGCTTCGTGAAAGACGGTGTGATACATGGAAAGGATGGCAGACCCCTAAGTCAAATTCCATTAATAGCCGACGGTCATTTCATCAAAGATGGTTTAGTGCACAACAGAAACAACAAGCCATTATCTCAAGGTCTCTTTAAACCCGATGATCTTGTAATCAAAGAAGGTACATTACGCAACGCGGACGGTTCAGTATTGTCAAATGCTACTCTCGGCCCTGATGGACTTGTAGTGAAGGACGGTGCGATTCTAGGGAAAGATGGCAAACCAGTAAAACATGAATTATTCGGTTCGAACGGAAGCTATATAAAGAAAGGTATTATTCACGCGAAGAATGGAAAGCCGCTCAATCAAGATTCGTTGGTGCCCGAAGGTGCGGCTATTAAAGACGGCAAGATATATAGCAGAGATGGCAAATTACTAAAGTTCTCGTTCTTTAAACCGGACGGTAGTTACATCAAGGACGGTCTTATTTATGGTAGCGACAGTAAACCACTTGAACTTAAACGCAGGTTTACCGGAAGACAGTTTTATCGTCAATGGTGTAATATTTCGACTATTCGGGAAAGCCCTTGAGCAGAGATTCGTTTGGATCCGATGGTTCGTATGTCGCGGGCGGGTTGATTTACGGTAAAGATGGCAGAACCGTGTTGCAAGGTGTGTTCGGTCCCGACGGCAACACCATTCGGAATGGCATTATCGTAGGTAGAGACGGCAAGCCCTTGACTCAAGATGATAAAGGCCCGGACAATATAGCGGTGAATAATGGAAAGATCGCGGATAACCAGGGAAATCCGAAAAATCTATCCTCGTTGGTACCCGACGGATGTTACATACAAGATGGAGTGGTCTATGACAAAAATGGACAATTGTTAAAGCAAGGTGCGTTTAAGCCAGATGGATGTTACATTCGAGATGGCCTTATATACGGCTGGGGAGGCCAATTACTGAACGCGGGATCTGAATTACCCGGTGGCAGCTACATCGAGGAGGGTAGGATATACGGAAAGGATGGAAAACCCTTGAATCACGCCGCGTTTGGTACCGAAGGTAATTTCATCGAAAACGGTATTGTTTATGGAAAGGATAGAAAACCGCTCAGTCACGGCACGTTCGGCAACGACGGCAGTTCCATACAAAACGGTTTACTGTATGGACCCAACGGAAAGCCATTGAACAAAAGACAGACCATAATCACTGTTACATCCGTCCGTTACGGCTTAGTCTGCGGTGATGACGGGAAACCATTGAGATATGGCACATTTGACAGCGAAGGCAGCGTAGTAAAAAACGGCAGGATTTACGACGACGCGGGAAGATACCTCAATCAAAACGCTTACGGCCAAGATGGTAATTTCATTAAAGATGGTTTGATTTATGGACGCAATGGGAAACCTCTCTCTCATGAAAATTTACCACCGGAAAGCAGTTTCATCAAAAACGGCAAAGTTTACGATGCGAATGGTCAGCCACTAACGCAGGAGGCATTCGGGCCAGAAGGTCTGAAAGTTATACAAGGTGTCGTGGTAGATAAAACTGGAAAACCGGTGAAACAGGCGAGCTTCGATGCCGAAGGAAATGTCGTCAAGGATGGAATAATTTGCGCGCCTACTGGAAAACCACTCGATAAACATTTTACGACTATTACGATCACAATGGTACATAGAGGACTAGTATGTGACAAGGATGGAAAACCGGTCGCACGAGCACCATTCGGAACTGATGGTGGTTTCGTTAAAGACGGCAAGATTTACGACAAATTCGGAAAACCGTACAATCAGGAACTTTTCGACGAGGACGGATCGTATGTGAAAGACGGTGTGATATATGGAAACAACGGCCAGTTAGTGGACAGCAAGACGATTCTGAAGGACTTACAAGAGGCATCAAAATTTACTCCGACGAAATTAAAGAAACCTGCGGTTCCAGCTGTGATACCGACAATTGTGAAAACAACAACCAAGCAATCGGTGGTCAAGGATCAGGAAGGTGTGACACAGAATATTCAGGAAAAGATCGAGGATCTTACACCCGGTGGTACAGGCCAAGTTATGGTCTCTACTCACGTCAACAAGGTGATACATTTGGAAAGAATAAAAGATTAAATTAGACACGTTACGATTCATCCTTTCAATAGTCGAACATTTAACGTAACATCAGACATCATACTGAACAAACAAGACCCTGCATGCTTATAAATTATATTATAAATTATGATATGATTTTTTTTTTATTATTTAATACAAAATGCTCCTTTTTATTTATTCAAATATATTGCATGAAATTGAGTGATAGATTTGTTTAGGATGATTATGCATAGTTGGAATCTTTAAAATTTTGCAATAAATGTTTAGTAAAGAAGTTACATATCGAGTACTCTTCTTGAAGAATTTGAATTGTTGAATCGCAGTTATCTGCCATCTTTCCATAATTATATTTTTTTATATCTTATATAGAGGCAAACTCTCTTTTTCTCTCTTGCAAACAACTCTTTCTGTGTCATCAAATATGATACAATGCATAGAGATCATATTTTATTCATTAATTCGCACTCTCGTTAAATTTTCTAATTACTATTTATATTAGTTATATGTATCTTGAGATCTTAGTTACATGGTAGTTGTATTTAGGCAGAGGCACCAGATGATGGTAGAACTCCGTACATGACAGCGACAGCTGTCACTACACGTACCGCTACGATGCATGAGGATCTTGAAAAAAATCAGAAGACAAGTCAGGTTTGTAATGAGCATTATTAGCGTCACTTCGCAGCATATTAATGCGGATTTATTTAAAGCCTGCGCTACGTACAACAAAAATATTTGTACTGTACTTATATTCATACATTTCATATATTTTTTGTTCCTTTAATTTTGCCAAAATATTATTTGCTATAATTTATTTTTTACATTAGGTAGAGGAAAAAACTGTAGCACATACAACTGCGACTAGTGCTACGAGACAGGAACAACGTGTAGTAACACAAGAGGTTCGAACCACGAGTCATGTGCTTTCCGGCGAACAGGTAATGCCAATTGTAACTTTTTCAGAAAAATACGCTTTAAATTAATAGGTGAAGCATGTAAGCGTTTTTGCAAATTGCTACGTGGATATTATTTGGATTTTGATCTAACTTATTTTACATTTAAATATATATCATTTCATGTAACTGTGCTGTATACATACGGTCATTTTGCATATGTAGCACATATATAAAAGATCACTTCACATATACAAATATTAATATATTATGTAAAGATTTTTAGTTGAAAAAGTCATATTATCATAACACTTCATTATATTATATATACATGCATAAATTATGCTTACTGCAAAATATCATTCATTATATCATTATTATTAAATGGATTAAAAATGTAATTGTAAATTAATAAATTTAACAATAATTCAGTTAGCATCATTTATTCATATTCATACGGAATTGTTTATTTTTTATTTTTGTTTCTTGTAAATAATTTTGCCGGCTTGGTTAACACGTTGCATGGCGTAGCTGTTCTCACGAAGGCTAAGTACATCGAGTTCGAGCAGCGGAGATTCAGGTACACCGATTGATCTTGACGATGACCAACAAGCTTTCTACAATCAATATTATCAGGTAATTCATTGAGTAACGGTCGAAAATTTTCTACTAAAACGGAGCGGAAGATAATGCATATTTAAAACAACGGGGAACAGGTATTCATACACGTAAAAAATTTTAGCATTTTGCCTTGTCAGCTAACCCAATGCGGTGCATTTGCATTAAGATATTTTTGCTCATATCGCATAATATTTAAAAGAAATGTATTTTATATTGTTTTGTGCGATGTGCAAAGATGTACATAGAAAACTATTTTGCAACTTTAGCGAATTACATAATTATCAAAGGTGTACATATATAATCGAGAAGAGGCAGGATGTAATATCATAAATGTAAATATATCTCGGTAAATCGATTTTGTGAGATTGATTCATCTTCTGGACTGTCTATTATACTTATTTTTCTTATTAATTTTTAATATTGATTAATTTTATATCTTTCTTTGTTATTTTTATCTTTCATTGATGTTTAAAAGAGCCCTTAAGTAAATGAATTGTGATTAAATCTTGATCCAGGGAGATCCAGCCGTGATCGCAACTGAGAAGCACGTTTATACAGGAGAACCGGATAGTAATGTGACGACGACAACAACAACGGTACCTGTAGTGGCAACTGAAACAAGAAAAGTAGCTCTCGAAAGTGAAGATGGTAACTACAGTGCCACAGGAGAGATAGTCAGTACACAAACTATATCCAGTAAAACCCGTACTGTTGAAACTATCACGGTTGGTACATTATATGCTAACCAAATCAATATTGTTTACAATGATTTTTTTATTTAATATTTTTTTGTCTTACAGTATAAAACGGAGAAAGATGGTGTAGTTGAGACACGAGTGGAACAAAAGATAACAATACAATCGGATGGTGATCCGATTGATCACGATCGAGCTTTGGCAGAAGCGATACAAGAGGCCACTGCTATGAATCCGGATATGACAGTGGAAAAGATAGAAATACAGCAGCAAACGGCGCAGTAATTAGTAGAGGATTGTCCGTCATACATACATAAAAGGGGGCACTCTTGGTCTATAAATAACAAAAACGATTCGTAATCTTAGAGACTAGGAAAACAAATTGGTATTTACAGTATATGCTATATATTGAATGCATTATTTAATGCGTCATAAAAAGAACCAGACTGAAATATGCTATAAAAATGTCGATAAGTCTTTAAATATTTTACGAAGTTATAAATGAAGCAAGGAATATTAAGCTTTATACTTTTTCTTTTAAGAGGGTCAAAGAGAGAAAATTTCTGATTACGGCTTGCCCAATGATTCGAGCTTAAACTCGATTGAAAATCGAGTTTGATAGTTGAAAGGAATGAAATATTAATGAAATCTTTTTAATAAAGAGAGAATGGTACCTCGTACTATAAACTACAGTGTTCATATTAAAATAACTAAGGTGTATTTATATACACGAGAACATAAATAAATATTATATAATGTATACATAGCTATGTATGTATGTAAACAAATGGATAAACTATTTATACATAGTTATGGCGATAATTATATATACATATATAGATATATGATAAAAGACGGGGTGCCCTGCAACTTAAAGTTTTGATAATTGAGTATTTCATAACAATAAAAAGAGAAATAATTACAGTCATACAAAGTAACCAATACAATGCAACAATTTAAAATTTTGCAGTAAAATAATATCAGAATATTCCAAATTGAAATACTAATGTCGAAATATTTATATGTAATCAACCAAGTCTATTAAAAGCATATTCTCTTCGATTTATCGGAATCCTTTGTCCTCTAACGAAAGCTCGTTACTTTCTCTCTTTCATCTTTGAGTATAATATATTACGAGTTGTTAACAGTAAGTAAAAAAAATAGTCTGATTCATAATATTCGTATAAAGAAGCAAGTGAGATATGTTGCAATGGGTTACAAATATATAACAGTTTTATCGATCCGTTAAAAAAAGCTTCTCAAAGATGAATGGATAGAAAGTAAGATTAAGAGTAATAATTAAGCAAAATAGCTCCACACACTACATATTATCTGTTGTAATGCTTAAATGCAATAAGGTAAGCTTCTCGGCAAAAAGTATATGTATAGTTTGACTATCTGTGAAATTGATAATTGCTTTCCAAACGGTTATTACATAACATTGTGTGACAGAGTCAGAATATATGTTACATATTAATATATATACGTACATACATACATATATGTATATTGCTAATTGAAATATTTGAAATTGCCATAGTTCCGTATATCTAAAAAATGTTAATATGTTGTGTTTTAGAAAGGATACAGAAATTCTGTTAGTAATAGTATTGTATAATTTTTCACACATGTTGCAGCTATATAATAATTATGAGAGATATTGACAGAAACTGTGTAGATTTCATTATATTTCAAATACTATAATGATTGTTATACAAATAAGCTCATATATGTATATATGTATGTATAAAACTTTATACAAAGAGCAAATGATATGCATTGGTCAGCGTATATGTCTAAACTTAACTGTAGCTTACGTAATTATAGAACTACAATTTTACATAAACTTTTTATTAGTTTAGTGACTTACGTTCATCACAATTCACATTGCGATTTGAATAAATAAAATAAATCTAACACAAATTTCCACTGAAAAGAATGGTGCATTTTTTAATTTTGCAGCTTTGTATTTTGTATTACATTTTAGTTTGCGCAAATTATTCTAAATGAAAGATCAATATACGAATATATTGTACGTCTTTTAACAGCAGGCTTGTTTATACCTTTGTTCTTTAATGTATTATTTTTTATTAATTATAAATAGTATTTAGATTCTATTTTTTTTATTTTATCTATTATAACATTACTATATAAATGCTTCGTTTAAATGAAAGATACGAAATACACTTTATAACGAGGGAAGGGTTCTTGTTTTTTATACATTTGCATTTTTGTAAAATGTAAATTATTATTATCTCTAAGAATTTGGAAGAAGTTTTGTTCTCATAGTTTATTCTTGCCTAATGTTTTGTTTTGTTATTACAGATTACAGAAAATATGTGTATATATATATTATATATATATATATATATATATATATATATAAAATGCTTGATTTTAGTATTTCTTTTTTTATTTAAGACATAGCCCACTCTCGACTATTTCTCTTTAGATTTTATTTAAAATAAAGTAACATTGTATCTTATAAGGAGCAAAGGATATTCACAGCCTATTTACGTAAGCAATTTCATAATACTGATCGCTTTCTCTATACGTTACATATGATAAATGGCGAGTTGCCTGTGTGCCACGAAATATACATATATTGATTCATTACATCTCGTACTGTTTCATAATATAAGATCATATTTTTAGATACGCTCAAGACGATGCTATGATTTTATATAATTCCTAAATGATTGCTAGTGAAATGATTACCTGTATCATCTCCTTTACATGTACACATATCGCGAAACAGGTGTCTCAAGATTCTGTGAATAACATTTTAATAGCATTTTAAAAGCTGCATATCATTTTTCGGTTTATTTCTTTTTCTTTATCGTATAAGCTAAAAGATGTTTATGTTTTATATTGTATCTAACATTCCATGCTTATAGTGACTAACATATATATGTATGTCATATAAATATTTGTATTATTTTCGTTATTTATTCCTGTTTTTTAAGAGTATACTTTTATGTTAAGTCTGCTTGGAGAACACATGTATGTAATAGCAATATAATTCGAAGTCATTAAAATAGAAAGATAACCCAGATTTCTCTGATTTTCAGAGTACAGATATTGCTTCATTAGTTTTATAAATTGATTTACTGCATTTACATGAATAAATGATCATATAAATTATCATATGAAATAAGCTTTACGAATAATGTACAGATCTTCAAGCAGCGTACAAATATAGTTGTAAGTTTATACTTTAACACTTTTGTTGTTTAGTTTATTGAAAATATACTGCATATTTAATATGTAATAATTACCCAGCTTATATAAAGATTAATTATATGTTTGAAATTCTTGTATCGTATAACATTGCGAATTTACGCAAATTTATTTGATATTTACCTGCAACCCGCAACTATCATGATTTTATTTAATATGTACATTGCAGTGTTTTGAATTCTATTTATGAAAATATTCTTAAATAGTACATATGAAAGTAATGGAAATGTAGCCTTATTGATAGAAAGTTCTATAAAAATAATATTGTGATTCAAATCTTTGTCTTTATTGCATATAATGTATTATTTTATTTTATATTATAACTACATAAAAATTTTAGTTCTTTACAATCATAACTTATGTCCTGTAATAATGATTCAGAGTCTAGAGCAAGATGATTAAATACATTATATATAATAATAATTGTTTAAAGATTGATGAAAAACATTAAATAAGCGGTAATGCAATTGCTTTATTATTGACGTGAGAGCGAGATAAACGAGTCTCCTTGCTTTTATTTATGTTACCCCAAAACGGCCTCGGTGTTATATGATTGTCCTTAGTACTTCTGATCCCAGATGCTAATATTACACGTAAAAATATTTTACTAATACATCAATGAAAGATTAAAATCTTTGCTCTTTTTTTTACCTGATTTCCAAGGAGGAAACACTTGCAGCTGATTTCCTACCGAAAGAGATTCAGGGGTAATTGTTATAGACAAATGTGGCCCAGGATGCTGGAAAATTGCTCTTGAAATAGATCTTTTGAAGGCTGGTGGCAAGTTCAGAGAACCTACAATAAATTTTCTGTCTGTAATTGCCGTTCTTATCTAAACGGAAAAATCATTATTGGCATACTTGTTATATCATCTCCTAATGGGATTTTAGCTGCATTTTTTGTACGTCGATTGTGTTTCTCCATTTTAAATTTTTTCATAAAGTTTCGACAAATGTCGGTTACAATTTTTCCGTCGAGATTAGCTATATACGTACGTAAAGTAAACTGATAATTGAGTGATAAATATGAATAATAAGTGGCAAAGAATGATTTACATATTTAACTTTATATACCTAGCGAAACGCTATTAGCAATCAGATTTTCTTTATATCTGTAAGACCATGTAACAGGATTTCCTTGTAAAGACAAATCTTTTAAAGAAGCCAATGTACTTATTGTCGTAGTTACATCGTCCACATTATCGACGAGATTATTTTTTGCATCTAACGTGTGTAATTCTTGAAATCCTATTAGATTTCTCAAGGATGTCATTTTATTATCGGAAATATTAAGAACTTTTACACACATCTAAGAGAAAACGTTTAAACAAATCTCAACGATTAATCCGTATGATGAAAGAGTCTTTGAGATTTAAATTATATATGACACTTACGGATAAAGTAAAAGCGCTACGTGGCTCGAAGCATAACGATTCGCCGAGTGGTATCTTTTGACTCTCGACATGCAACTCTTGTAATTTCTTTGTATTTTGCAATCCTTCAACTACAATAATATTATTGTGTCCTAGATAAAGCTTTTGAAGATTCTGTAGAGATTCTAAATTTTCCATTTTCATTATAGCGTTATGTTGTAGATACAGATGTGTCAAATTACATGCAAAATGTAGATTCTTTATTTTCGATATATTATTATTCTGAAGATATAGGACTTTTAAGCTTCCATAAATAGCGATGTTACCCTATGTAAAATGTGAAATTTTGTACACATTAAAAATAAATTACATATAATTTATTTATTAAATTGATATATATATATATATATATATATATAACTATAACTTATATATATATAACTTACAATACTGCTGATAAACATGTCATTCATATGTAAATGAGTCAACTTCCATAATTCATCTTTTTTTATCGTTTTACTGAGTGATTTACTAGTTAATATTTGAGAATATCTCCTTTCGACGATATCTGTTGTCAATTTCACCATGATTGCAAGATAAATATGAAAAGACCGTGAATATGAACGTGCAACAAGCGGTCTGTGAAGATGGTCGCAGGGTTTCATTGATCAAACGCAGAACGTGACGACGATACGAAATATCAGGTAAATTGAGTTTTACTCTGTAGCTTCATGTCCAAAGCGAGATATAGTATAAAAAAGAAATTTATTTCTCATATATTATAATATAATGTTACAATTCAATCAAATATAGTCAAAATCAATCAAATATAATAAAATTTATCTTTGAGTTGATCTGATACAGTGAAAAGATTTTCCCTCGATTTGACCTTTACAATATAGATTTTTGCACCATGGCGAGACTCTAAACAGAAAAATAATAATTTTTATTAATGCGATTATAAAAACAAAATAACATATTTTTTCATTTAGTTTAATTTTTATAATAGTATATGTTTTATATAAATACTAGTTTATTGCAACTTACATGCGGAACCGTGAGTACTCCTTTAGAAGATAAATGATTCAAATCCTCTACGAATTCTTTGATTTGAGATTTTTTATTAATAGTCTAAAAAAATTAATATTACCTCTTCTATTTCTTTTTCTCTTGCATATAATATAAAAATTTTAAATACTTGATATTATCTCTTAATTACCTCTAAAACGAACTTTTTTTCAGATTCATTTAAAAATGGTAGAAGTGCAGCAGCCAAGTGTGCCTGTTTACTTTGGAAACAATTTTTCACGATAGCGGTGAAGTCTAATTCGTGTGCCACAGGACACGAATATAGCAGACAAATCGCCTCTACGCAATTATCAATTTTCTCCAGATTCGGATTTATGTCCATCTCGCCGAACGGTTCAGAGATAATCAATTGCCATCCCGTTTTGTAACCGTTACAATTCACAATGACACTTTTATTTCGTAATTGCAATAAAACTTTCTTTAAGTCGCTCACCTAAAAATACACGTTTAATAAGTTTTTGAGGTATAAGAGAATATCTCTCTTGATAATTGATGATTCACATAAAATCGATACCATTCGCAATTTCGTCATCTGACTCAAAGTATCGTCCCAGAGTAGGACATCGTTGATTTCAAACTCAATACAAATCTGCGCTATAACAGAAAGAGCATAGGGCAAGTGACGCTGACTTTTCCATAATATCTGCACAAGCTCTCGTTTACAACATGTGTCAAACGTATCAACGCTGTAACATAATCCTAAAGATTCCAATTTGCCGGCGTACTGTAACGATTTCATGTACTTTCTGAAATATTGAAGTGAGATCAACGTTTTAATATGCAAGATAAATTTATATTCTGCCGATAAAATAAACAATAATTTATTATAATTATTTATACCTAAAGGTACATATATCTTGCTTGGTCAATTCCTCTAACGTTGTAGTATCAACGACAGTCTGCAATATTCGAAATACTTGATATCGTACGTTACAACTATATTCAGTCTCGCCATGACGATTGCCGAAACCTATGTTTATAAGAAATTGTGCAAACAAATCCATATCTCCATATTCCAGCATATAACATATCCTACAATTAAGTATATTTCACAATCAATTGTTGATTTAGAAATTGACGATGTAAAAAAATGGTGTACTAACAATATTACCTAAGTAAATTATCTTCATAGTTGGTATTCTGATCCGACTCTTTCGTCGCTAGAAACGTCTCTGTAAAGCTTTGAGACAATTCGGTATACCTGGCATTAGATTGTAGCCATTCTTCCAATAAATCCATACGCAATTTTATCGTATTCAACGAGAACAGTTTACCCAGCTCGTTAACAGCAGCGTTAATATCGGGCCTGTAGTTGGTTGCAGTTCGATATCGTAATGGTATACTTTCTTCATTATACAATTCATACACCAGCTTGCACGGATTTTCGATTAGAGCAAGATACTCATCTTTCTCCAATCCGTACGTACGTAAAATATGCTCGGACGTAAATCTCAAATATTTGGATTTAATTTTCTGAAAGTAAACGCCATAGAAGTAAATATATTTTTTACAACATAGACACGTACTATACACAGAGATTACCGTACTTCTAACATTCCTTCTTCGAATTTAGTGGAATTCTGTGCCGCCAGCTGAGCATACTCGTAACATTCTTTCGCGGCAGCAACGCGATCAGCACCCGGAGGTGTATGATTTACGACATAGTACAATGCTGCAGTACCATAATAGAATCCATCTGAATCTGTCATCCGTTGTATACATTTCTTGATATCTTTGAGCAACGTGGTATTTTTCGGATAAAGCGACCATGCAGTATTTTTCAATGCAGTAGAATTATTTCCCCATATTTGTGTCACTTCACCTTTAATAGCTAATGTACATATGAGATGTGCCTCCAAATTAAGTACGGGTGCGATGTCAAGCCACTTGCCGTATGTTCTTAAATTTAACTCAGGTGCTAGTAACGAGAATTAATAAAATGTGAAATTAAGTTAAGTAATCATCCAAGTGCTGGCCATAAATTTATTTCTGAAATATATTACTAATGATTTTCCAAATATCGACTTTAAGCAAGAATGGAAGTCTCCATTGGGCTATCGGCGGCAACGTACTATGTCCAGGATTAAGCTGTATCCACTCATCGTGTTCCATTGGTGTAGGAAGCCTATCATGATTGATAGTATGATTATTAAATTCAAAATTAACATAATGCGAAATTATAATTTACCCGCTCCGAGTGTAATTTTGCAAGAAGCAAAGATAATTTCTCTTTTCCATATTTTTGTCTCCTATGAGATCCATTAGGATAATGAACACTTCATAGTGGTAAAATGTGATCTGTGGAAATTTAAATGTAAAATTCACATTTAAGAAACTATACTATCTAACATTTTTATAGCTTACGTGTTCCCATAACGTAGAGATACATCGCTTCAACATGGATTTATCTTCCATTTGCGCAACAACTGCATTACATTTTTTTCTTAATTCATCGATTTCATCTTTACAGATAAGTAACTCTATAATATATTACTCGATTATTAAATTGGTATTCAATATCATATGAAAATGATCTACGTATAAAAATATGTAAATATCCAAATATTAAATTAATTGTCACAAATACATATTATTTCCTTATATCATTTACCTTTATTTGCGCTTGTTTTCGAAATGGTTATTGTTGGATTCCACGTTTTCAGTAATATTTGTAAATAATTCAAAAGGCAATCATTGAAATTAAATCCGAAGCTACAACAATAATCTTTTAATAAAGGAATCACGTTCTCTTTATTACTGTTTATGATCTGCTGTAAAATTTTTCTTTTGCTCGAAGCACTATTTGTTAAAACTTCTGTAAATGTATTAAAAATATATACATTGACACATATGTATAACAAGATTTGCGTTTAATATAAAAATAGACTCGATGATAATGCATGAGCGTACCTTTAGAAGTTATTGAATAACGTGACAGTCGTTGTGCCCAAATATGCAATAGCTTGTAACTCTCAAACGTTTGTATCAATGATCGATTTTGTCCCAAGCGTGAATATTCATATCCCAAAGTTGAGATTGTACAATGCCGAATATGGTCGGCCTGAAATCTGCAAATATAAATCTTTACACATTATTATCGAAAATTAATGATCAAAAAATAGATTTATTTTCTTACGATGTAGAAACGGTGGAAAGCCAACTGCACGCCTCTTGTTCTGATAACATAAAGAGAACCGATAGCCCTAATTGCAAATCGAATGATCGTCCGGTGCATAATTTTCTCAATAAATTCATCAAAAGTTGCGATAATATAAATTTCATTTCCGTTAATATCTCTTCATTTCTTACAGACGTGCTAAGATACATGAAATAAAACGTTTTGAAAATTTGCAGTAAAGAATAATCGTTGTGTTGAGGTTGCATCTTTCTCATATTTTCCAGGAAACCAGTTAGCCATTGATCCATTTGGTCCTACATATAAACAAACTATACTGATATATCACAAACTATTTTTTACAAATGAGATTATATACATATATATGTATAAAACTTACAATACATACATCGTACTTAATGATTTCATTACTGTTGATTTGATTAGAATGATATAAGTGCAGAGACATTGTGTCTTTAAACAGAGACAACAATTTTTCATCCAAAGATATTGCTTGATCTTTATAAATTGTATACAATTTCCAATTAGATTGCGTTACAAGTCCCTGTTTTACATCAAAACAATCTTGGGTAGAAAAACTTGGGCATGCACTGATACAAGTGTAAAGCATTAGTGCAGATTGTAAATCACCTGAAATATTAGTTTGCGACATAATTATTACCATTTGAATCATCAATACAATTTTGATACCTACTGTCTTGACAAGTATTTAACATCGAAATACTTAAGTTTTTGACAATTTTTACAACGTTTGTGTCTACAGCAGCATGTTGTAGTATTGATAGGCACATCTTATGTATATTTTTAAATTTTTCGGACACCATATTTAAATCTTTATCATCACTGTAAAAACACAGAAGAAATAAATAATATTATACAAATGGGAAAAAATGTAAAACTAAAATACGTAAAGTACTTACACAATAAGTTGTTCTAATTCGTTTAAGTTTTTCATCTGCTCTAACATAGATAAAGTTGCGTATGACTTTTCTAATCCTAGCAGTTCAGCAACTTTAATAACTGTCCTGTGCGTAATTGTCCAATCGCTCTCCTTCATATCTATTAAATGATCATATGTAAATTATATTTTTAACAAGTATATGTATATTGCATCTAGTTACAAAAATTAAATTAAAATTTTTACTTGAAAATTTAGAGATATAATTTTGCAACACAAGTAACTTTTGCGTGTGATAATCTTTCAAAGAAATATTAATCTTATAATATTTCTTCAGTGCATACAATGACCTTAAATCTTTTATCATTTTGGTAATATTGTTGCAACGATAGGGACAAACACTTGACTGTGTTAATAAGTTATATATTTTAAACTCTAAGCAACCCAATATTTCCATATGATAAACCAAAGACGTTGCATTCTAAAAGTAAATATTAAATATAATTATATATTATAATTTATAGATGAAAACAATTTCCAATGAATGATTGTATCAAAGGTCAATTTCTAATTTACCTGAAAAGAGAAAACTGCGACAAGATAATTAATAATTCCTTCATAACAATATAAAGCGCTAGCAACATCATTTTCTAAATAATGTATTATATCCATTGCTTTTTCGAGATTTCTAAAACAATATTTGCAATAGATTAAATAAATAAGTAATTTATATTCGTAAAACTTTTTTCCTTATGCAAACTAGAATAATACATTTTTTACGACATACTTTTCATTTAATCGGACGTTTAAACATCGGCAAAATGCATCTTGTCTTAATTGCTGATCGTTTCTAGTTAGCACATCTATATCGTTAATCATAGAATCGCAATTTTCTTTTATTATACGCGACATTAATTTCTAAAATATAAATAATTTTGTAATGTAACAACATACATAGAGATATCATAAAAGATATAATGCTACAATTTATACCGACATTATTCACACCAATTGTTGCATATCCATATTTCATTAAGATGAGCTTTATTGGAACGTAATCGCACTCAATTTTAATTTTAAAAGATAAACTGTGGTCGTAATTAATGCCTGTTTCTGCTAGAGTAGCTATAGTTGAACTCCAGGGCACTGGTGCTTTTCTTAAAACTATCAAAGTTTGCTCCAGTCGTTTCTTATAAATATGGAACATAAAACGTTGCGTTAAATGAATAAAAAGATATTTTATAAATTATAATGTCGCAAATAATATGTCTCTAATATTCACCTCCATATTGTGTATAAGGCCTATTAAAATAGTAACTCTTTTCTCCCATGCAGCTTCTTCATTAAACCACAAACTATACGAATTTTTTATAGTTTTCTAAAAATATAAAATATTTATAGGTATAATTATTTATCAGAAAAAACTTTTACATTATAAGCAACATGTCTTTGTATGTAAAACCAGATAATGAGAATATTATACGAACCTGGATGTATGTACAGAGAACAGTATCGTTTTGTAAATTATTGTTAAATATATATTGTTTTAGAAATGTGTTCGCAAAATTTGATATTTGGTCAATATGTATTTTATCCAACAACATGTAAATTGCTTCTACAGGTGAGTCAATGTATATATCAAGAGGTACCCTCAATCTATTGGATAATTCAAAAAAATTAATAATGTTAGTTTATGAGCTAATTTAAAAATTACGATATTACTGACCTGTAAACAATCTTCAGTTGTTGAATGTCGGATAAAGCTTGAAACAGAACCATAAACTGTTTAAGTAGAGAGTTCTGATATCTGTACTCTTGATGAAAATACACCGACTGATTATCTTCAAATTTAAGCAATTTTATAAACTTTTTAGCAAACTCCGTGCCAATTTCTGGCCATACTGTACGATGAGATATCTCAAGATATTTTAATTTTTTTAAACTCCAAGACATAATCTCATTTATTGTATCAGGTAATAAGGATAATAATGTTGGTATAAAATGAATAAGCCACGGCCATAAATATGATGGATCCACATCTTCAGGTAAAATTGTAAAAATGTTTCGTACAGTCTGCATAGATATATGTTGTACAAGATCAGGAAGATGTCTCGTCCAAATTAATGTAGCCGATTTTAGTTGACCCTATAGAAATATTAAATATTTTTAAGTACAATATTTTGACATAACAATTCTTGTAACTTCTCCCTTTTTTACATCTCGCAATATATGTATATAATAATCATATAATACCATGTTCAAACGAGTAATACATTCTTCTAATAAATTTGCTTGTGAAAATCGTATCCATTCTTTCATAGTTGCGTCGTCATTCAATAATGTATCTACCTCGGTATCTTGGATCATTTGGAAAGTCTCAAGTCTATATAAAGCGTCGTTTATTACCGATAAACTGGCATTCAACGAATCATTTATATCTTTTATCTACAAAGAACATAAATGAAACATAAAAACACTGCATAATGTATACCGATAAAGGGAAAAAATATAAAATACCTTAATATTTTGCGCTATTCTTTGCCGAGCATATGAATATATCCGTTTCATTTGTATATAATCAGAAATGAGAGCTTTACTACAACATTCAATCACATATTGCACATCTTGTATTTTATCTAGAATATTTATCAGTGTATCTACGTTAACTGAATTAGAAGCAGATTTTGCCCAGGGACTGAGCTGTTCCACGAGTAATGCTGCTTTAGAACAATAAATGGGTTCCACTGAAAGATTTAATTTTTCTGCAAAAGCTTGAGCTGCATCAAAGTGTCTCTTCTTTAATAATCTCGCTAAACGTATTTCGGGAATACTTTCCAATATCGTTTTTATTCTAAACGTGTCGATAATACCAGTCTCAGTAGATATAATACCCTCTATATAAAATAGATTATCAGAAGCGTGTAAAACCTCCAATAAATAAGTATTGATAGATACGTTGATTTCTAATTTCTGTTCAAAATCTAAAAAAAGAAATACAAAGTATCTCATATTTAATTCACAAAAATCGAAATATTTCCAAATAAAAATAACATAATTTACCTGGATAAGAAATAACACGTAAAATATATGTAGCGGAATTGTCCTTGGAATGGGTTAAAAACAAAATTTCACAATGATCAGCATCATCATGTCGTATTACACTGAAATCAAACACTGGCCCATCGTATATTTTCAATGTAAGAAATGTATTCAGACATATCATATTTAATGTATGATCTGTACGTAGACAAAGCATTTTACTAAAACAAAATAAATATTTTTTATATATTATACAACTTAAAATATAAACTCAAAAATACAAATTAATTACCTATATACTAGCATAATTTAAAAATTTTCTTTACCTGTTGCCATGCAGCGACTTTATCTTTTTATATCCAAAAGAAAATACACTTTGGAAATTAATGTATTGTTCATTAGGCCAAGTAAATATCGAATTTGTTCCAACTATAGCTATCGATAGTTCTTCTGATGGCGCTTCTACTGTAGCATCAAGAAACTGTAACACACTCTTTATAAATTGATGTGGAAAGTAAAAAAAAACATGATATTTTTGACATAACTTTGTCTTAAATGCAATCAATATATCCATAAAAGTATTAATAAATTCTTTTAAAAAATTCAAATTACCTTCAAAGGAGCAAATCCTTTAAACAGCTGAGAACACTGAATATCTGCAGTATATTCTGCAACCATAACTTTATCATCACTAGTAAATGCAATTTCTAAAGCTTTAGGATAAAATTTGCAGAATCTGAAATATTTATAGAAAATCATTTATTAATCATTATAAAATCAATGATAAAAAGTAGTAGAATATGGTAGGATATAAGTAAATATACCTGTAAATAGCTCCAGTATTTGTGACAAGAATTATGAATGTTTCTTCACTTTGCTCCTTCAAAAATATTTCTATCACATTACCCTCGCTATCAGGTATAGTTCTGTAATTAGAAATTATTTATGCAGACATCAAAATTATATTTTTAGTATATTTAAAATATACAGCAGATTTGAATATTTAGTTATTTATATAAAAAATTTCGAGAATATTTACTTGGTAAAAATTATTTTTCCATCCGATAAATGTAAACAGTATAAAATCCTGGTTGCGAGCACCACAAATAAAAAGAAACCGTCCTTGGAAACGGCGTAACTGGCTATCATGGAGGGAAAGCTAATATTACATAATATTTCATTGCACGTTTCATCTTTAAAGATTGTAATAGACTTGTCAATTGCTACACAAATCTTGGAATGTTGAATAGATGCTATAACATTCGGTTGTTGCTCCACCTTAAAGAAAAAATATACAGTTGTGTTAATTTCAATGATGCATTATATTATAATTTGTAATAATTATAATCAATTTGTAATTTATATAACGACTAATGAATCTAACAATAAGTCAATGTCAATGTCAAATTTAAAATACGCGCTTTAATAATACAAAATACCGGCGCGTGCGCATTTCACGTGGATTTAAACATTATAAAAGAGCAATTAACATTGCAAATAAAATTACGTCAGGAACTACGTGTTTTTTTTAGTCCTCCGTTTTTAGCGAAATGCCCTTGATTTTCTCATTTTCTCAGAAACATTAACAGAAAATGTCAAAGTTATTGTGCAAGGTGCAACCGTCATCATATAGGAATGCAAATTAGGGAATACCTTTTCAAGCGATTGAATCGTCGCCACGGTGCATGCCTCGTACAGCGAACCGTTGTTTTCCGCGATTATCCGTGTCCCAAAATTAATAGTCTCATCATTGACATCGAAGCCCGACTGTATTCTACTCCACGAAGTCATTTTCAGGTTAGGAGCGTGGAGCGTACTGAACTGAAATACTTCTTCTTCTTCTTCTTTTCTTAGGTTTAATGGCTCCTGCCTCTAGTACGAGGTCAATACGGCCAGTGTTTTTCACTGTTTGATTACTATACGGTTGAGTGGCGAAGTCTAAAAGGCAATTGCAAGCAGACAGTATCAGTCGCTATACTTTAAAAAATTTTTTCGTTTGGGCGGAACACGTCCGAACACGTTAAAACGTGTCGTCCGTGTCTACACGCGAAACACGTCCTAAGTTAGGACTCCTAACTAGTCCGCGTACGTTGAGCGAATTGAAAATTGAACTGAGAAATCCTGAAATACTGACCATACTGACCATGTGAACCACGTGACATCGCACTCGATCGTTTGGGCGCCAAGCGCCAAGCGCCCCAAGCGTCAAGCGCCAAGAATGGTAGTTACGATTATACGAGTCAATGCACCTTACATTCCACAAATGGCGCTGCAGTTTTCATTATAAATTTGATGATTGGCAATCGGTCAAGTGCTTATTATAGAGGGGCTGCGCACAATATGTATGTAATTTCATCACAGAAACAGATTTCCTTTGAATTTCATGCTGTTTCCTATTCTCTGTTCCCTGTCTAGTTCCCTGTTCCTCGTTCTTTAAACGTTCCATTTTATTGTGCGCAGCCCCTTAGAAAATATAACCACGATTTTTTAAATTTTCCAAATCGCAATTCTTAATAAAAAATGTCAAAAAATTTTTGGAATTTTTAATATTTCAAATTTCAACCTTTTTGCTAATTATGTTCTCCTAATACTTTGTCAATTTTCGAAATTCTTTATTTCATATGAGATTAAAAAAGTTTTTCCAGTATACCTATATTATAGTCATCAAGAGCTGGAAACTTTTTCTATAACCGATAAAATCAATTTACGATCTACTGGCGGTAGATCAATGGTTGTAATTTACTGTCGGTAACATATGTTTTTAGTACAGAGCCATATAAATAAGCTGATGGATGCACAATGAAAAATTTCAACCTATCGGAAGCCGCGTATGGCCGCGTACCAATTCTCTGTTCCTGTTGCCTGTAGAGGTCAGTACTGTCACCTGTCAGTAGCAGTCTATACGTACATACATACGTATCAATACGTATATGGATGACGCACGTGGTATTTTCTTTACATTTTTCATTAGGGGGGGTTTTGGACCCTCCCTCGGGTGAGGGAGAATAGGTGCTTTTTGTCTAAAACAATCTAGCACAAACAATGTAAACCGTTCCTAACAAGGATTTCCTCTAATAATCATTCCACTTTTACACTTTAATTATCTATTTCTTCCAAATAACCCAGGACTGTGCTCGTCACGTCAGAGCACAGCCCGCCATCTTTGGCACTCCTACATTTTTCATTAGGTATCGAAGAGGTTATCTGATTATTTGAATTACCGAAATCATTCATCTGAGAGAAATACAAATCTGAATACAGTTTATATTTATATTTAACTGGATTCGTAGCAATTATGGGTGATGCCACTTTCCTCGAAGTTGATGACTCTATTAAGGCTAAAAATTTATTATTATTTGTAAGTATATAGTAAAGATGCATTTCTTTATGTATACGAGCAATACTTGGAAGGTTGACTGTTTCTAGCAGGATAAAGATAGGGATACTTTAAATCAGCAAATGGACGAGATGATGAAACAATTTGATTCGCCACCATCTATTCTTGTGCAGCCTATTCCTGGTCTGTATCTATACAACACATTTTGCATATTGCTTGTCATAGATAAGAGGTTGTTTGCAATGATATAATATATGAATTGCAGGCATCTGCGTGAAAACCAGAACACTTAACAAAGACAAAATTTTTGTCAACATATGCACGTCCGATAAAATTCCACCACCAGAAGATATATCTGATACTAAACTACTCGAGCTTCTAAATGATCAAGTACCTGCTTATACCATACCAATGAGTATCGGCTTTGAAAGAATGGAAGCAGATAAATGTAAATAAAAACCTTTCAATTTTTTTATTTATATTAGAATAACAATGCTATATATGTGCAATTGTCAATTATAAAATATTGTTTTTCTTTACAGCTGGAACACCCAGTGCGACATACGATGTCATGCTAAATACAGCATATCTTAAAAAATGTCAAGAAAAGAAACATTTCATGGCGTTTACGACATTAGTTATATTGAGTGGAGTGGCGGATAAATTTAACAAAGAGATTGATACAGAAAATTATGTTATTCTTAAAAATCGTACGGTAAGCATACAAAGAGATATAGTGAGGATTTAACTGTTAAAACTTGTCAATGTAGTTACTCAATGTAGTCACACTTGTACACTATTTCGTAGTTGAATTCATAATTATTTATTATTCTAGGTAATGGGGAAACTTCAACAACATAGAGTAGAAAATCGTAAACCCAAAAAGCCACAAAGTCGTAAGTCATTGATCGAGGAAATTTCGCGTTCTACGAAACCTGTCGACAGCAAGAACGCTAATCTACGAGATAGCGATACAGCAAAAATGGGTTATGTCATTTTAAGAGTACCAGCAAAAGGCCCAACTGAGCGTTTAATCGGTTTATTTGACATGCCAAAAAGCGTTAGTCACAAAGTTATTAAATGGAGTTATTCTATAGTTGTTAAACACTAACAACATTCAGTCAGATAAGATAAATGTAACATGCATTATCACTTGCAGATTTCAGTCGAGGATATAGTAGTATTGATCAACTCCGATCGCATAAATGTCACGGATGAGAAAGCTTGTTGTTCGTACGACGTCTTAATTCCATATACGTACACGCTCAAAGCAGATAACGCGAAAGCTTATCTAGATTACAATATTGGGGTGAGAATTTATATTTTATTCTCTTTTTTTTTCTTAGATTATATATCTGTAATGTATATAATTTTCTCATTTTCCAGGTGTTACGAATAGATATGTTAATAGAACAAAAATAAAATTAATATTAACAAATAATTTTACTTCTTTTATCTCCCACTTTAAAATAAATTTTTGTTAATTTCGTTTTTAGTTTGCGCATTTTAATCACGTTATTAAAGTGAGACTGAAATATGAGTTCATTATAAATACTTAAAACTTTTAATGTGCATTTGTTAATAAAACAAATTTTTAAGAAAAAAAAATATTTCTTATATCAGGATAAAAAATATGTCTGAAAAAGTAAAAATAAATTATCCCTTGCTAAGTTATAAAAACTTAATAATCAAACGAGGTATAAAATATATTTCACAGAGCAATATAAATTGAACAACAGATAGTATATGTTAAGTTTTTCATATTTCCGTGTAAAATGCTGGTCGTTCGATACCTATCATGCTAAAAACTTGTGGCAATAGATACACTGTATTTATACCTATCATGAAACAACTTACATATTTGTAGACTAGATCGACGAACACCTTATTTTGATTACCATTATAATCTTGACATTTTATAAGCTCCCTCCAATTAATTTGTAATATACCACATATTACAATATAACTAAAAGATTTGCAGAAGGCTTTTGTAGCTAAAACGCCAAAAAAGCCAAGTGCGGTTCTAACAATCAGATGACCAAGCATAGAATACGTCGGCCAAACGATATGAAACGGTGGCAAAGATTGCGATGCCCTTAATAAACCGGTATAATAATTGAGCCATGCTCCCGCGTGAATTCCTGCTGCGACTGATACAACCATGGCAGTGTCACTTCTGAAATAAATTAAAATTCATCTATAAAATATAAGCTTTCAAATTTAACTGTGCATGTCCACTCGACATAATTTGTAGTTGACAATTTATCTTATCTACCTAGTGGGTGTCCACTTGTAGCTGGTTGGATAATATACGATAACGGCAATACTGATAGCGATCAGCATTGCTGCGAGCCAAAAATTTGTAGTAACATAAGAATTTGTTATGTCCACTAAGGGTACCAATGGAATCATTAATGCAATCGCTAGTACTAAGCCGGCCACAATATCCAGCACGGTATGCATACCCAGGTATAATCTGCTCATACTGACAAGTACGCACCTAGAAGAGTCAAGTATGTTGTTAAGTTGAATTATTTTACGTAAATACGAAAAGTCAACAAGCAAATATGGTATATTGTAATATATATATATATATATATATATATATATATAGAGAGAGAGAGAGAGAGCAATCAATGCAATAATATAAACCAATTAAAATATATCACTTACCAAAGAAATGCAATAATGCAGCCGACAGAAAATGGATAAATATATTTATTCATCGTAAACAATACTACGCTAAATGGTATCGTGAAACCAACCATGGCATGAGTGGATGGCATTCCATATTCTTGTGACCATTTATTTTGCAATCTGACCGCCGGAGGACACGCTGGTCTAGGCCAACGTATTACATCTTTCAGTATCTGTCCTGAAAATGCATGTGTAATACAAATTAAAAAGATATAAAAGATAAATTACGTTAAAGTCATTACACGTGCGTGCATCTCATCTGATTATCATTATTTTTAATTATCAATTGATCTCGTACCGATGGTCATAATAGTGGCCCATACTAAGACTACTCTTTGACCAACAGCTCCATCGACATTCCAAAACAGGAAAGGTATAAAAGTTGAGTAGAAGACCTCATCCCCTAACTCGGTTCCAAACGCAAATGTATAATACCAAAATGGATTAGTGATCGCATAATTTGAATTATCTGAAATTGTCGAAGCTTCTTTGCGTCGGGCCGTTGGCTCATCTGTTCCCTGTTCCAGAAGGTTATTCATTCGCTTTGCAGGTGGATTCAGTTGTTTACTGTTTGCATCACAGCCATTTATTTTTTTACTATGGCACGTTGAAATATAATTTGCTTCATTGTCGTCGTCAGTTTTCGCGTAACCGTCTCTTTTCTCCTCCTCTTGGAATGTTTTGTTATGCCTATTGTAATGTATTTTGATACCAAAAAATTCTTGTATCGATGCGACTAGTTGGGGGTCCTTTAAGTAATCCACCATTCTCATTAGCTTCTTATTGGATATCATTCTTATTGGAATTAGTCAATTTTAAATTGTTTTTTTTTCTTTTTAAAGAATTTTTAACATAGCTCTCTCATGGCGACAAGCATTCCACCGAATGATCTGCATAAATAATGATGGGCTTAAGTGTGTGTATATATATATATATGATGTAACTTGATGCAACGTAATTCAAATGGCTAATCGATAAAAATAATAAGTTCTTTTCAAAACGCAAACTGTTCGCTTCCCCCTCATTAATTTTAATTGATAAAATTTTATCTGCGCCCGGACACGTATAATGGAAGTACAATACCATAATATAAATTATATGGCCGCAAATAACCAAAATGGTACCGTATTTTAAGATTTCGTAATCTGTTGTATCGATCGAATCTTTGATAAAGTCTTGATGCGGGGTGATAATCTTTTGATATCTACCACTACTGATTCTTTTTAAATTTTTTATATAGGTTGATTTATAGTATTAAATATAAACATCGTTTATTGCTTTGGGTAAAACTGAAGGAGAGCTCCTTCCTCACCGATTTTGATGAAATTAGGCTTGATCGATTCGTTTTTGCACAAAACGAATGAATCTGGCAGAAAAAAGCCCCGCTCGGCCTCGCGACGCGAGATAACTGTTAAAGTTGACGACTATCAGGTTATGAGACCTGTCATACCGACGCGCTACGGACATGCTCCGCGACCACATGCGCATGCTCCGTGGTCACATGTGTAGTCGATGTATGTATGTACTTGAGCGCCCAACCTCAATTACATCATATATTGTTGTGTGCAATTCTAAAATATTTACAATGTCCTATTCAGTAGAGCAATTAAATAGCAATCCGTGGCTAGCGGTTCAAGATGTTGTTGGCGATGCAAAAACATGGCCCAAATTCATCCGAAAAATGTTTTGGGATAAAAATCTAAAAGATCACAATAGAATATGATCCTTTGTCAATTTTTCATATCTAAATGCAGTATCCGAAGATTTGTTGCACGATATATTAAAACTTTTACGTTAAAGTAGGGCATACACACATGTGTGTGCCCTGTTTTAACGAAAATCACAACTTCTATAAAGCAGGACATACACACGTGTGTGTGTGCCCTGCTTTAACGAAAATTACAACTTCTATAAAGCAGGACATCACACGTGTGTGTGTGTGCCCTGCTTTAACAAAAATCACAACTTCTATAAAAGCAGGACATACACACGTGTGTGTGTGTGTGTGCCCTGCTTTAACGAAAATCACAACTTCTATAACCAGTTAAATACTTTTAAAGCGCGTTACTAATCTACTTAGGTTAGTTGACGCGCTTTTAAACACTTAAATACTTTTAAAGCGTCACTAATCTATACGCCGAAAGAATATCATTTCGAATTATGTTACATTTCTGAAACCAAACAGTTGTCACGTGACTTTCTTTTGCATACGCGTGCGGCTACGGAGCATGCGCATGTGGCCGCAGGGCATGTTCGTGGTCGCTACCAGTCGCTACATCGCGTCGGTATGACAGGTCTCATAACATGATAGTCGTCAACTTTAACAGTTAAATATCTCGCGTCGCGGGGCCGAGCGGGGCTTTTTTCTGCCAGATTCATTCGTTTTGTGCAAAAACGAATCGATTAAGCCTAATTTCATCGAAATCGGTGAGGAGGGAGCTCTCCTTCAGTTTTACCTTGCTTTGTTTACAATACACGAGCGCTTGGGGCTTGGCTTGGAGTGAGAAGGGGGGGGTTTTGGATTTTCCCTCGGGTGAGGGAGGATAGGTGCTTTTTGTCTAAAACAATCTAGCACAAACAATGTAAACCGTTCCTAACAAGGATTTCCTCTAATAATCATTCCACTTTTACACTTTAATTATCTATTTCTTCCAAATAACCCAGGACTGTGCTCGTCACACGTCAGAGCACAGCCCGCCATCTTTGGCACCTCTTGGAGTGAGAATAGTGAGATTAGGTTAGGCTAATGCGTACCGACCGGGACCCGGGCGAGACTCCCGAGTGCTCCCGAGAGCCGGAGCCGGGACTGCCGCCCTGCCGGGAGTCAGCCGGGACTGTCGGGAGTGGCCGGGAGTTCCAGTCCCGGGACCGAGGATAATGGAAGAGTGCCGTCGACGCGACGGTGCCGACTACAGACTGTTATATGCGACGAATCTCTATCTAATTTCTAATACATATATAGTAACGTAATAACAATAGAAATATTACGACGTAATATTATATTACAATATTTATTAGGTAACGTTAAAAGATCATCCTAATGCAACCAACCTAACTCGATTTATCATTATCGTTTACTAATGTGTAATGTCTTTATGTTTATAGAGTCGAACGATGATCCCAATCACCGATTTTACGTTTCTAAAATGCGGAATAAATTCAATTTAATAAATCCAAATTTACTTCCAATTGACGTGGAAACGAACATTCGACAAAGTTGCGGCCTTTTATTATTTTCAAACTTACCAAGAGAATCGTCATCGAACGTCAAATAATCCTATATAATCTTCGAGTGAACTAACCGGGCGGCGAGCGGGATTGCAGGATAACGATATTAACGATGAAACAATGGATTTATGTTCAACGATTCAAAGAGGTTAGAGTTTATCGGATGAATGCTACACAGCTACGATCTACGATCTTTCGTCTCCGGAATGTTATATATCGTCTGCGTTTAAGTCACAAAAGAGCACATTCGCAGAGCCACCCACATCAGCCATGTCTGTGTGTCTACTACCAGAGAGAAGTAGAGAAGTCTGCTACTATTGTGTCTAGGTGGTTGAGCAACGAAAAAAACCCATGATTCCGCCGAAAACGGAGACCGGTTCACTGTTCACAGGCTGCGTTCGAAAACGTCACCCGAGTGCACACGAGTATATACTCCCTTCTCTTTCTATCTCAGCTAAGGAGTTAGAAGGAGAAGGGAGTATACCCGTGTATACCCGGGTGACGTTTCCGAACGCAGCCTCTCACTCGTCGGTTTGCTCTTTGTATATGTCGATAGCGCGGCAAAAAACACGTGACGCGTATGTATATTATATGTATATGTACGGGCAATAAATTAATGTTTTTGCAGCTGTTTTTTGCGATATAAATAATTCGGCCTAAAATTTCTATCGGTTGCGTAGCATGTCCATGAGTAGTCGCACGGATACTGTAGGTAGATATCAGTGATATCACCTCACCGCCCTTCTGGAATCGCCGACGTCGACGCCGACGCCGACGCTGAGGCCAAGGCCGAACTACCTCTCTGCCTCTCTTTATCGCGTGAAACAGGCAGTAAGTAAGTACAGGCACACGATTGACGACACCACATGACATTTCCTCTCAAAGAGAAAGACCAATGGTGACCAATGCTTTCGCTGATTCTTACTAATTGAGTAATTGTAATTGTAAATATAGACATAAATCAGTCCCGAGTGTCCCGACTTGATGTCCCCGCTCCCCGCTGCCGCTTTGGCAGCAGCTCGGCCGCGGCGATTCGCACGAGAGTCGAGATACGAGTCAAGCGCGTAAATACTTGCCTATGCATACGTATATGTATTCAGAATGTAATTAGAAAAGATTGTCGCTAAGCGATTGGTAAACAAGGTGACTTTTTGTCGTCATATCTACCGACTACCGACCGTACCGACTCGAGGTAACTTGAGAGCCTCGAGAGACCATCAGAATAATTGATCATCATCATTCATCATCATCAGAGAATGTCCAGGTCCAGAATACCAGATGTAGATGCAGTCGAGTTCGAGTTGGAGTTGTGCCGATTGCGCGCGGTAATGTCGACGCACGGTCACGGTAGTGCGTTTATCTTTATCTCATCCTAGTCTCCTACATCGAATACTCCATCAAAGTATATCTCAAGGATCTCAAGTCGAACAGCATTGCTAATATTGCCATATCCGCTATTAGGACACAGAAAGCGTGTATCGTCAGTATCGTCAGTTCAAAATAAATCTATTCGAGTGGCGCGACCAAGAACGGTGGATGCGGCAAACGTGGGGCTGCGTGAGGTGGCGCGGCTTATCGAGCTTCGAGCAGTTCGAGCCATACCCATACCCCGGTTACGTTGTTTACGATCAGTTACGTGTTCATTACTCATTACAGGTCGTAGCGTCGCAGCGAGTGACGAGCCGGACCGCGGGACGCGGGACGCGGACGAGAGTGTCGAGACTGTCGAGAGCAGTCGAGAGTGCGTCAGTGCGATGGTGCGATTCGCAGGTCGCAGCAGGTGATCGACTGACGACAGTGACCACTAGGAGCAACGCAGGTAGACGGACAGGCAGGGCAGGTAGGCAGGCTGAGGCTACCGGGGCAGCCCGAGTATACGAGATACGCCTCGTCATGCATTGACGTTGGACATAGTGGCGTGATGCGAAGGAATCCAGATCGATCGCGGTTGGACTACTCGAACTCTTGGACTTGGCAGGCAGTCAGTCAGTTAGTCAATCAGTCACACGACAGACGTGCGTCGCGCGACTGCCAGCAGTCAACAGTGTCAGCGTCTGAGCAAGTGAGCAGTGGAGCATCAGAGCACGGACGTGTATTCGGACGTCTCGATAACGCGGCACCCACGATCGCACAACGCCGCGCCGCCGGCTTATTGAACGCCACGAGCCACGAGTCCGTCGATCAGTGGACTCTCACCCTCCTCCTTGAGCCTACTAATCGCTTGACGTACTTTGACCAGCGTGAGACAATCCCGCAGTCCCACGCCGTTCTCGCTTGTCGGATTGACGATCGCTCGGCTCATTCTTCATTCTCTTGACCGACGCCGCGACGACTCCGTTGCCCACATTCTGCCCGCAGCCCGTTTCTGGTTTCTGTTTGTTGTTTCGGAGCGAACGAACGAACTAAAACGTTGTAGTCGAGCGCGACGACGCTCGACTATAAAAGGTAAATACTCTCGGTCTATATATTTGCATTTTCTATATTTTTCTTTCCACCTGAATCTTCGCGGACTCTATCATTTCAACGCGAAACACAAAGAAATACAAGGACTATTGCGAAACGAAAATATCTGATTAAGTATATCTCAGCTTGCTTTCCTCCTTCGTGCGGAAATACCTTCTCTTTTTTTTTTTCAAGTTCATATCTGATCAACGATTGAATATAGCTGTTGAATTGTATTTGCATTCATTGCAATTTAATTGTCGCACCATATCGTCGCACCTACATTGTTTTTATTTTCGACAATTGTCCTTGTAAAAAGTGTTTACGTTTAGCACCTACGTACGTTTTGAAATATTTCAAAGACATAACTTCGGAAATTGATTTGTCCTAATGCGCGACGAGAGCTGCTGATTGTGATTATAAACACGAAAGTTATTTTGGCATCCCACTATACAACCAACGTAATTTATAAATGGAAATTTGAGTTCGCCAACAAAACAGGAAGAGGACAAACGCGCGCGCGCGCGCGTGAAACGTGCACGCGGAAGCTACTTGGAGGTTGGAGGTCGCTTATTTTATTTCCTCATTTACAGTTTATATATACATATATTTTTTTTTTCAGAAATATTTGCATTTATAATTGCGAAAGAGAAAGAAGTTTCAAGAGAGAAGACTTTTGAATTATTCAGGAAAAGAACTCGTGCTAAAAGGTCGTCTGAAAAGTTTTTCCGTCTGAGATGAGACAATTGAATATTCTTCCAGACGACTTTACAATATCTTTTCGTATTTTCCGTTGCCCTTCTGCGCGCGCGCGCGCGCGTGTGCATGCGTGCGTGTGGGAACCGGTTTCTTTTCGTTCTCTTCAACGTTCGCGATCAATTTCATGTCATACAGACGGGAAATGTCCATGTCCCAAGTAGCTGGACGGAAAAATCATCGTCGCGATCGATCGCGCGTGGTTTCTCGCGGTCGACTACGGAGAGTACGAAACGGAGTACGGAGACGATTCTTGGACCGCGTCGCGTGTCGCGTTCGGCGTTACCCTCGCGAGAGAGCGTGGCCAAGACAAAAATATATCTCACGATCGGGGTAATACGACGAATCAAGCATGTGCGTGATATACGATAAATTTCACTCACTCTCTCTCTCTCTCTTTAAACCACATTCAGGAATTTGTCCGTTGTTTCGTTGGCTCGACCACAACTTTCCGCGCGCTATGTAAGCTTCTTGCTTCCGACTGGAGATTGGACTCGACCAAGAGAATATCTAAATCGCGTAATATATATCTGAATTCTCTTTCTCTCTATTTATTATTTCCGTTAGCTTTCGAAATATTTACAAAGTTGTCTTCTCTAAATTGAAATGTTAACAGTTTTAGAGTTTCTACTTGTGTCAAAACAATTATGAACAATTTCTTGCATCGACTTTTCCCAATACGCTTCTCAAGATTTCACAATAGAGCAATTGCAACTAAATTGTTTCGTTTGCCGCAAGCTTGATGTCAAGAATCAGCATTCATTCCGATTGACCGCAACAACAATTTGGTATATGTTACGAAACAACTGTTACATCCACACATTAGCAACGCTCAAGCAACTCGTTGTTACATAATAATTCTAAATAAATCTGTCATTTTAACATAGAAGCAATAATAATATCCTGTGTAATCTATTATCTCTCTCCCTCCCTCCCTCCCTTCCCTCCCTTTCCCCTTTTTTGCAAAGATCAGCTTATGTTTATTACAAACTAACGGATTATCGAATATCATCTGACTCATCGCTAATTTATCTCTCAAAGTTTCTTTTGTAATGCCGTTTAATGTAATTCAATGACATTTATTTTAATGTGACATTTAATATAAATCTATTAGAGAGTTTCGCAACTATCAACTTTTGTGAAACACAATTATGTAATTTATTTAAACGTTTTTAATCTCTTGAATATATTTCCTTCGTTTAATGATTGCTTTTATCTAAAAAAAAGAAGTTTGAAAAAAATTCATCATAGATCTCTTTAACGTTTTACTTTTCGTAGAATTAGAATTTACGCGCATCGAACGAGTCATCGTGACCAATAGCAGAGCAGATGACTAACTCGCTTGCCGCGGATATTACAGCACACACCTGGCTATAAATGCTTCCAAGTTTTCTAAGGCCCGTATCCCGAACGCTCTTTTTTATCGATAAATACGCGCATTTATTTCTGAAATTCTATAGTATATGTGACGTAAACTATATGCGCTAAATGCGCGCATTTATCGATAAAAATGTGTTCGGAATATGGGCCTAAATCGCTAATACATCTCATTCTCCATGATCACTAAAGCGAATCCGATGATAGGATACATCTCAATATATACCCAAGCATGATAAATTAGCGTTTTTCCTGTATTTAATTTAAGGCTGCGGTCCACTTGACGCTACAAATGCTTCGAAGCATTCCTCTTCTCTTTTCTTTCAATGAAGAAAGAAGGAGAAGAAGAACGCTCCAAAGTATTTGTAGCGTCAAGTGGACCGCAGCCTTAGAAAGAAGTAAATTTCTTGAAAATAAATTTTTTTGACGGATAGAGAGACACGATTTTGACATATACGCGATTTATTATGTCAAATATATTCTTGATAATGACACTTTTACTCAACAAGTCGAAGCTACATTCTTGCATTAGGCGTTCCTGCTACAACTTGTACTGTGCTCAATTCAGAAAATTTGAAATATTAAATAAAAACGCAAACATTTTTTATTTGCAGACTAAAGAGATGTTATCGAAATGGAGTTGGATCGCTTTTAATCTTATTGTCTGTGTAACCACTGCCCCACGCAAAGAAACTCTCCAGGAGGACGAAGCTAAAGCTTTCTTCGAACTAATCGAGTTGGATTATGAAGATGTATGTTACAACATTGCCAATGTTCAGTGGTCATTTATCGTGTCACCTTCCAATAAAACGTTATCGATATGGGTAATTATATTTAAATTGTTGTGCTTAATACACATAATAAAGACTTGCTATCCTATGAGATGAAACGGAGATATGTGTTTCGCTATATTCTAGGAAATACAGCAATATAATTATACAGAATTTACAAAAACGCAGAAAAGCGAGGTAATCAATAAAATTAAGAATACAAAAGAACAGCTGAAACCATCTCTTCAATATAAATATGACGTGATTGAGAAACCTGGCGACACGTTGCTAAAAGATGAAGATTGGAAGAAGGTAAGAGGCTTTTTCGGATTCCAATTAATAGTCCGAGATTTTAAATTATATTGCAATTATATCTTACATTACAGCTTATACATTTCGCTGGCGTCGTGGAATTGCAACGATCAATTATTAGTCACGTGAATAAGTCGCAAAACTATTCACGGGAAGGTATATTTTTATTAATTACATTGCGATAAAGATTCAGTAGCTTTTATAAACTACATGATACAACTATATATTGGCTCGCAATCATATGATTTTAGGTGTGGAATATTTACTCTCTCATAGTGGAAAACTAGAAGATAAGCAAGCTGCTTGGAACGCTTGGTATCGCCAATTTGTACCATTAGTGACAAATTATTCAAACAATTTGCCACTCCTTGATGAAGCCGCAAAACAAAATGGTCAATATAAATGAAAACACATTATATAGATAATAAGGGTGTACATTTTAAACTTTGAATTAACATTCAAATATTTAATTATAGGGATGGAAAATGTTAAAGAATATTGGGAAATGCTGTCAGGATATTCGGATGGATATGATAAAATACACAGTGAATGGAGTCGGATTAATAATCTTCATAAAAAGATTGTAAAATTTATCAGTACAAACTTGGCTCGAAAGTATGATATTACTATAAATGATACACTTCCAGCTTATTTACTCGGTAAGATAGCAACAATATAGAACAATGAATTGAATTTGCTGTTAACATGTTCCATTTAAGCGTAGTAACATAAAATTTGAAATCTTATCTTTTAAAGTAGTCTTTAGTACTGAAAGATTTGTCATAGGATAAATATAAAAACAGATTTTCCATAAATTTGGAGATTAAATCGCTGTTAAGTTTTTGTGTTTTTATGTAAAGGATCGCGTAAAAAATTGCGTACGCAATTTTAATATAATAAGAGCGAATAATTGATAATTTTTTAAAAACTATTATTTTTATATTTTACTTGCACTCTGCAACTTGAATTTGTATTGTTTCATTCGAAAGGTAGCTTACAAGGACACGACTGGACGGATATATCATCAGACGCATTACCCTACTCAGAATTAATTTATGATCTCAAAAGAAATCTCTGGAGAAAGGTAGAGATTGTTGTTTCGTGCTTATGCTAAAACTTACAATACTAGATTACAATCACACTTTTGTAATAACACCTGAAATTTTCTATTATATTATATAGAAATACGTGGGAAAATCTTTGTACAAGACTGCATCCAATTTGGGTTCAATATTGTTGAAACAAGTTCCACAAGCGGGATTTTGGGATAAGAGCGAATTTAACCAACAATGCCCATCCAGATTGTTAAACTTTTGTCGAGAGGGTACAATGAGGCATGTATATCGAAATCTACAATTTCGAACATTTATCGTCTGCCTAGTGTTATTTGTATTTTTTAATAGCGCTTTGCTAAATTGAGAAATATTATTTTAGAGTTTCTACTTGTTCCAAAGCCACAATGAGCAATTTCTTGACAGCGCATGAAAACGTTGGGAAAGTCTTATTTAATCAAATGACTGTAGAAAACACTCCTGTTCTCGATACAGTTAACAGGTACTCAGGTAAGCAAGTATTGGATTTATTAAAGATGCGCGTCAATTGTCCGTAAAAATGTTAAAATAGCTCGCCACATAAAAAATATTTGGTCTTACAGGATTAGAAGAAAGTATATCGACACTATTTGGGATACTATCGGCAAGTCCTGCGTGGCTCAATCATACTCATTTGATGAACGGTAGTAAGGATAATGAGCAACGAATGATCGTGTCTTTAATGATAACCGCTCTGAATGTACTCCCACGATTAGCATATTATTACTCCGCCGATTTATGGAGATTAAATGCGATTCAAGAGAATATTACAGATCCGGCAGATTTGATAGCATCTTGGTGGAAGTATAGGTATTATAATACTTATTAAAAAATCAAATAGTTTATACAACTACAAAATTTAAAGTTTTAATTATGTATTATATAACCCAAGGCAAGAGTACGAAGGTATTTCCTCTCTTAATATGGATAATCCTACTTTCATGGACGATAGTTATATTGTTAGAAATAAACCATATCTTCCGTAAGTATACTAATGTATTGAAATATACAACTATCTTATATATATCACAGCGATAATTAAAAATATTCTATCAATGCAGCAAAATTCTTGGCACAATGCTATCTTTTCAATTATATGAATATAATATGGATTCAACCGAAGTCAGATACAATGATATTGACGGAAAGTTAATAAACGGCAATATAATGTAAGTTGGTATAACATAAAGATAATAATACACGTTCTGTGCATGCAATTCTGTGAAGAAATTGCTCTTGATAAATCTTTATTAATTGTTCTATGACTATAGAAAAATGATTCAACATAGTGGAGCACGCGAGTGGCAAGCTGTCCTGAATAACTTCGTTGATATAGACGATATATCTGCGGATGCGCTTGTTTTGTATTTTACACCGTTGGAAGAATTCATCGAAGAAAACGAAGACAATTTCGAGTATAAGTCTGGAGCGACGGCGGATAAAGAACTTGAAGAATTGGAGAAACATATTTTGCGAGAGATCAATACTCCTACTACAACGCCTCCGACCACTATTACAACAAAAGCGACGTCGTACAAGATAATAAGTAACGCGAAAAACATGCAATCAAAGGTAGAAAAATCTTTAGAATCAAAATCGTCCATATATATGGAAGATAAAAACAATCCTGGGTTGAACTCACCGACACAAGTTTCTTTCAACAAATCATCATCGTCGATGCCCGATATTTTGAACGGTACAGAGAATAACACACCAAAGATTAGTACTAGTAAAGCGGTATGGGCTATAAGCGCAATTCTTATCGCGATAGTAGTCATTTGTATCATTGCGATTTTCGGAAGACGAAGATGTCGTAAAACGCCAAAAAATAGACGGTACGTTTAATAGTATAAATTTTTGTCACTAAATATATTTATTTCTCGCATTTAGGCGTTAAGAGAATTTAATTATGTAACTTATTATCGCAACAATACCTCTCATTTAAGGGAGTCGTTTTCTAATCGCTCTTTAGAGTATTCGACATCGTGCATTCCCTATAGTAATATTCCTTGTAGGCTACGTCCACTTTTTTCGGACATCACTAACGATCAATTAGCTCAATCACATTTGCCTTGTATTTCTACCTCCAAATTTTACCTAGGAATGAGCTTTTAGCTGCTCCTTTGATATTACAAGTCTTGATAATAGACTTGTCTCTCGATCGATTCATATATTATCCTATCATTCTAGGTAATTACAACAATTTATACGAGTAGTATTGGGCACAAAGGATCCTAAACGAATAAAATGCGATTGCAATTTTTTATATACCTATCGTATAATAATATTCATGTATATATAAAAAAAATATGGTTATTGTATATTGTATACGTACATATATATGTATATATATATAAGTTTTCTGATTTGTAATGCCAAATCTATACCTCAATGACTGGTTTATCGCTCCCGTCATATTATGATGATAGCGCAATTAAGAAAGTTATATATAAGTGTTGTACATAATCGATAGTTACAAATGACATTTAAGAAAAGAGAATATAGGTAATTAAGAGGTTATAGAGCTTATACATAATGATAATCATTATGTAAGGTTTAATATTTCAGCGTACTTAGCATAAGTAGACTATTTTTCTACAAATATTGTAGTATCGTCAAGTATTGTGCTTGTGCGTCGTTTACATATCATTGCGAAAAATTTATATTTTTTTATAAAGATATCTCATATATCTGTCTTGACACATCTGTTCAATAGAACCATAAAATATTCCATAGTTAAAAAATCGATAATCAATGCGATTGTGCCAAAGAAATCGCGCAGTTTTGCCTATAATTTCTTAAAAGTGTATATACAAACTGTAGGAACTGTAAGAGAACAGTAAAGGTACAGCGTGAAACATACTGTATCCATTAATTAAATAAACATTTTTTCATCAAAATAAAATGATAATTTTATCTTTACTTCGTGTCTAAGTTAAATAAAATATTCTCTCAACTTAATATATATAATATATATATAATATATATATAATATATATATATACACACACATAATTATATATTTATCAGAAATCAATAACGGTTTACAACTCTAATATGATTGATCTGATTTTCAATCCTCTCAATATTTTAATATTATCGCGAATTCGCGAATATTTCAGACTACAGAGTGTTTTTTGTTGATTTGGGATAAAATGTTTTCGGTGCATCTGATCTGGTCGATAGTAAATAATTTATTAATAATAATGATGTGTTAAATCAAGGAGAAAAGATCTCGATAAATAATAAGTTATTTTACGCCAAGCTTAAACTTAATATTTATTCCATGACGTTTCGATTCGCGACGTCGATATCTTTGTCGTTAATTTCTTTCGATGATGCGAATGATGCGCGATATCCGCGGCGAGAGGAATAATTGAGCATTCGCAATTATATCGCTAATATTCCTGGATATATATATATATGAGTGGAAGAAAATCCGGCTTATTAATTCTGGATGGACAATTATTGTCTTGACGTTCGTACTTTTGTATAGGTGCATGAGGTGAAGGAGGAGACAGGAGGAGAACCTCTCGACTACCTCGACCACTTCGAGGTGGAACGAGAACGAGGGTGGAAAGAGGGATCATCCCCTTTTCACAGAGGCATGCGCGTTTGCAGTTGCACGAGGGTTGTCGCGACCAGGGAGGGGTTCTGACTTCGATTCCAGTTTCCAGTGACTCAGAATATACATTTACGAAAGTGTGTGTCTCGCCTTGAGATTCGAAAATCGGCAAATAACGCGCGACGTTGTTGTTGGTCGCGAATCCGTGATTTAACGAAAGGGCCAACGAGGACCTTCGCCGCGATGTCCTAATGTACGCGTCGGTTGTGCGAGCGGCACGGCCATCAGCTGCTTCCCTCGTCATGAACGTGAGTCGTGAGTACCTATGCTAGTCCAGCTAGTCGCTTCTGATATCGACTGGTTTTGGCCGCGCGGCGACGCGACGCGAGCGTATACTTGGACCGTTGGGCGTTACTGCGTTCTTTCTCGCGTCTTTTTCGCCCGAGATCGCCGCGAGATTCGGGTTTTCGCATATCTTTCTCTCCCTTTCTCTCCCTCTCTGGCTATCATGAGAATCATCGAGATGTACGTCATTGACCTCGAAAGTCCTCTGTAAAATCGATGAGGAGATACTCTTTAAACCGGTGCCGTAACGCGGTGGAGGAGCTGTCCCTCGTATGATTGTACCTCGGAGAAACTGCGACGCATCGAGCAAATGTATACATCGAAAACTTTTTACAATACATCATTCACAGTATTCACACCTTCACACATACGGAAATATCAGCAATGATTCAGTTATAGTATAGTTGAGCCGAGTTGAGCTTCCATTGCTTCGACTGTTTTGCTGTACTATAAATAATGTATCGATTTCTTTGCAGACGATTTTAAATTCGAGAACTCGTGATCCGTTCACTCGCACGGATTTTAATTTGATATGTTATATAACGCGATCGCATTAATGATAACTGCTGTATAAATTATAATTTTATTCCTTCTGCCTAATACTTTTATTTCTAATTATGAGTTATGCGCTTGAATCTTGCTATTTCTAACGACTGAAAAATCATTATATTTTATACCTTCCTTCATTTCTGATTCGAACAAAAACAAATACAAGTACAAGTTCTCTTAAGTTTCGTGAGATATCTCGATCCCTCATCTCATAAAAAATTCTCTAAAATTTCATGCAGTTTCTCTGGGGAAAAAAAAAAAATATATATATATATATATCATCAGTTTGAAAGGACACAATTCTTGCTCTTTCGAAGGTTTTAACCTTAATCGGTTCGAATTTACCTCCCTTTCGCCGGATTTCCCCTTATCCTGTCACGATCGAGGAGAGACGAATGTCCATTATCATGCTAATAAGCTATAATTAGTCCTGATTAGTCCCGAGCATTCCGAAGCCGAAATCCATGCAACGTCTGGGCCGATCGCGATCGCAGCATCTAAAAATATCGGAATCGGCCCTACTTACGAAGCGGGAGTTCCGATTTATAAATGCCAAAATTGAGATGAAAATCGCCTCTCACACCTCACACCGCGCTTCCAGGCAGCGCGCAGTGGCAGCGGCAGCTATTGACCATCCGCGGCCGAAGGTTTCGACGCAACGACGAACGACGACTAAAGCCATACCTGAAATTTTAACAATTAAATTAGTTTACAGTAGAAAACATTCAATTTATACATATATCGATTTCTCTGGATTTCGAAAAGAGTCGACTAAATTTGATCGGCGACCCTAGCGAAAATTTGTCGATCGTGGACGACTGCACCGTTAAGCGTTACGTCTCGTGCCTCTTTATAAATTTCTGCCGTGTAGAAAAAAGTATAATTTTATCGTATTATTAACATGATAGTTATTAATACGCTAGATAGGAGCAGGTTGCGATATTTACGTCGTAACAACGTCATTTGACAAGTTGATTAGAATTTTCACGTGGCCGGTGATCGGGCCGCATGCAAGTAGGAAAGGAGAGATGAGAGACGAGAGACGTAAATCTTATACATATATTGTTAGCTTAGCACCTTCAATCCCTACGTTCCATTGTCTTTACTTGCAGCGTCATCATTAACGTCATTCACGCGGCTAACGTACCGGATGGAATAATGGAAGCTTGTGACGTAAAGTACCTTGCAGGCCGATTACCGTTGAGTCGTTGAGCCAAGTCGTCTGAAAGCGAAAACGACCGTCGTATCCGAGAACCCACGGCTTGGACTCTGTCAATTCGGCAAACAGGTTTGCACTTTTTTCAACGCATCGCATTATTCGCTACTTGATATTTCTCTCTATTACTTATATAATGATTTCATTGAATAATAATTAAAGTGCGAGGACCGAGGACAAAATTATCTTGGCTGGATCTTGTGGCGAACGTGAGATAAGCAAATGACATATTTTCAGGTCAAGTTATTAACGCGGACATTGTCTGACTGTCTGTGGCCGTGTTGGGGTGTGGGCTGCGTGACGACGGAAATTGAATTGGTAAGTCGGACCCTCTTATTTATCAGCAGACGTCAACAGATTTGCGTGTTTACGCGTGACGCGTGACGCATGCGGCGTCACGATAAAAAAGGAAGCTACAGATGCGCGAAACGACGTGCGCATTTTTGCGGTACGAAAAAAAAAAACAATTTAAAGTTTGCTAAAGATACAAATGCTGGAGATTTTTTGGAGCTGGTGTCTCGCAAATTTTATTTCAAATTTTTACGTAATCCGTGTAAGAGGAGATCTTCCTACGCCTTACGCCTTACGTTTATTACGCCACGCGTCGACGCCGCATCTTGCAGGAAAACGTGGATTTCAACAAGAGCTCAGAGCTGACTCACTTGACGCCAAAATTTAAATCGCTTCCTCGATACCGAGGTCGAACGTCGAACGAGGCTTTCGAATCGCGTCATTGCGTCTCATTGCGTGTCGTTCCGTCGCTCCTCCCCGCAGATCCGGAGTAAGTACATGATAAACGCGATGTCGCGTGCAGGCCGTGCGTGCAGCAGTCATTCCTACGAGATCGAGAACATGCTAGTTTTTTAATTCAAGATTAAAACTCGCCAGTATAGTTTCCGCCAACTTTTTCTAATGATTTTTCATGAATAATAGCCTAAGGTTCCTTTTTTCTATCCTCGCGATAAAGGCCGATAAAAAAACTTTATTGTCGGCTAAGCTTTGTCTCCGCTCCGGAGTTTTCGATTTTGCATATACGTGTTCGCCCGTCGCCGCGGCGAACGGGTCGGAGGTCGGAGGTCGGAGCATCGATCGGTATTTTTCGAGAGCAGATGCTGTCGCTGAAGCGTTTGCCGCGAGTCACGGCACGCCGTCGATCGTCGCGCTTGCACGAAGCCGAGCCCTCGCAATTCGAAATTTTCGCGAGCCCTCAAACTCGGAGCTCGGAGCAAGGGCTCTGCTCCGTAGTCCGTTCTCTATCTCTATGCATCTCGTCTGTTTCTCTCTCTCTCTCTCTCTCTCTCTCTCTCTCTCACTCTCATTTACTCTGCTTCTGCCTGTTCTGCCCCCGTATATACGAGAGGCGGTGCGAGCATTTATTAATAGAGATTAGAGTCCGCGGCGTCGTGTGGTGCCGTGTGCAAACGCCCTCCCGCGAGATACGGGACGCGGGACGCGGGACACGGGACACGCGAAAGAGAGCATGAGAGAACAGTCTGACTCAGGGCCCGTCGCGGAAAAATAATCTTGGCCGATCTTCGACGGTGAAAAAAAAGTGGTCGATCGTGTCCGCTGGCGCCGGGCGCGGTTTGACCGACGATTGCCGAAAAGAGTGCCGCGTCGTGCTCGTGCTCGTGATCGCGTCGAATCGAGACTCTACCGTCTTCCGATCGGCCGATCGACCGGATAAGGGTCTTCGTCCTTCGGAAGTAGGGTGTTTCTCTTTGTGCGCGCGCGAATGACGTTTCACGGCGATCGGGCGGGTGCGTTGTTCAGAGTTTCCAAGCAAGATTTTATCTTGTTTCTTTTATTTAGTACGACTACTTGAACTATACTTGATCTTAGGAGAAAACCTTCGCTTCACGAATGACGAATGACGAATGACGAATGACCAAGTGTCCAAGGAGCTTAGAGCCTAGAAGATATCTCCAAAATAATCGAAATAATTTAGACAACTTGCTTTCGAAACAGAATTTGAAACAGAACGCGGCGCGGGCGTGTTACTTTGAATCAACGTTGTTGTGTGTTTACATCATTAGAAATTACTAATTGTCGAATACGGTTGAACGCAGCAAAACTCCATCGCGAGGTCGTTCGCAACTACCGATCGATTAGTTAATTAGTATAACTGGAACTTAGCCGTTCGAGCCCGAGTTCTCTCTGCGTAATCTCGCTCAATCTTGCGCTAACACCAGTTAGATTCGGAATTGCCAATTTGCCATACGGAATTTACACGGAACGTTCCAGTAGATCTTTAAAGAAAATTGTTCAACGAATCTATCCGCTTTATATAATTATGGACTTTGATAATAATAACGTTCGTAAAGAAATTTTTGTGATTATCAAATGAGTCCAATGGGCTCGAAGTGCTCGATACAAATACCTGAAAATATATAATCTTTAACTTTAACGGATTATCGCTTTCATAATCTACGATTATTCTTAGACTTTGTAATTGACGTGTTACATCATATATTTCTATGAGACTGCGCAAAAATTTAAATCTTCTAAATCAGCTTTATTTAAGTCGCAGTTTCTTACTCCGGCTGCGATATTTGGGAGCGTAGATGCGTAGGATGGACGGAAATTTTGTGACAGCCACGCTGCCACGCAAACCGGCAAACTCCAACTACCTATAGCCTATATAGTTAACGATGTAGTTAATGATCTTAAATGGTATGTCGCTAAGCTCTAAGCTGCGAGGATATTAGCGGATACTGATATTTCAGATGAATCATTTCATCGCAGTGCGTCTTTTCTCGCTTCGCGCGCCCAACGTCGACGATGTCGATCGCCTCTCGGTAGTCTCCTACAGAATCGAAAATTAAAAAAAAAAAAAAAAAAAAACGCATCTCAGGTCAAGTGTCGCGCTAAAAAAACGTATAGAGGACTTATCGCTGCGCTTGGAAATCGCGCGAACGTACGATTATCTCGCCCGCGATCGCGGACTTTATCGTGATATCGTCGCTGCATACTTGGACCCTTGGACGTGGTGATACAGTTGCGCGCACGGGCCACGGACGGAAACGCTATTATGATATAGCGAACGGCCGGGAGCCGGGAGCCGGGAGCGCGAATCTAACTCGTCGTACTCGTCGACGAATGATGTTAGTGCTGCTGCTGTGCATCGTCATGAAGATAGCCGAGATCTCCGTGGGCCGGACGAGTCCCAGTCCCACGGCGCGGCCGCCGCCGCCGCCGCCGCCGCCGCCGCCACCACCCACTTGCGACAGGCGATGTAGGCGATGCAGGCGGTGCAACCGATATAGCTCGTATAGCCGATACAGCCGATGCAGGAACCCGTCGCCCAAGCGTATTAGGCAGCGTCGACAATCCTACGGCGATGATTATAGATGCATCTCGCGAAAACGTAAGGACGCGAAACGCTCCGTCGCCCCGTCGCTCCCTGCCGCATCGCACTGCATCCACTGCATCGACGCCCGTCGGCCGTCGGCGTTTGGGTTCCCCAGTCCCCAGTCCCCACCTACCACCTAGCTCGTATCAAATCCATTTGATTCAGGCGTGTCGGCCAATTTTAAATAATTCCGCGTTTGTAAAACAGCGATACACTACTTTTCTTTCATTGTAGAGGGAAAATAACTCTATAGGATATATATATATATATATATATATATATATATATATATGTAAAAAATAAAAACAAATATATTCCTATACTTATTCGCGCGAGCAGATGAAATTTTATCCCTCTAAAATGGGCAATTTTTTTATTCATACACGACATACACGTCTCTCCAACAATCATGATTATACGTAGAATATTTTATACGCGAAGCGTGTAACGTTATCCGATGACGCGCGCGCGTGCAAAATGTAAATTTATTGCATATGTACTCGTAAAAAAAATTTTGGCGGCCGAAAAAATTAAATGCATAAGATGCGATAAAGTCAAGAGACAGCTGTAACCTATCTGTTCCTGTTCTCGTTCGCTGTTACTTTTTTGTAATACCTAAATTCAAAATTTCTATTCACCCGCTGGGCGGCTGGGGCCTGGGCTCCTCCCCTCTCCCGATTCTCCTAATCGCACCTAATCGGTATCTGATGGATAATTGACGTTTCCCTTATCTCGCGTCAAGCGCAGAGAACGCGGGAAGATGCAGGATGCACTTAGGGCTAGAACGACGAGCAGAGCAGAGCATACGCGGATCTTATCTCAATCCTCAATCTCGTGTCAACTGTCAAGTGTTGCTACATAATACATAGAACGCGCGATCATAACCCAAAACCCAATAACGGCAATAACCGTAATTGCAAATGTGATCTATCATCTATATCTATGTCGAGACGGAATACGCGGGAACGGGATCCCGCGATTACGTGCACCGTGGGTATACGCGCGAGATCGAGATCGTTCATCGTTCGTGTTCCAAGTTGACAGGGAGAGGTTAGACTGGTTAGAGAAAGAGGAAAAAGAGGGAGATGCGCCGAGGTGCGCTTCGCGGGACGCGGGACTAGGGTTACGAAATTGCGATCTGCGATGCGCGAGTCGTATTTTTCCACGACTTTTATGACGCGAACTGATGAATCGTCCAGACGGTCCAGGTCCAGTCCTCCTGCGGACGTCTTGGCGAGCTCGCGAGCTCGCGTCCTTCTGCCAATGCCGCTGAAAGCTGCGACGTAAGCTACCTCCGTAAGTCGTTTCGCAAACGCACCTCTCACGAATGCTCGGTTGCTCGGTTGCTCGAATCTCGCCGCTTCTCTGATCACGATCCATTCAAGTTACTTTACGTAGGTAGCGAAAGGAAGCTGCGTTACGCACGCACTTACTCGGATTGGAGTACCTTTTTCATACCTTTCGTTACGACATTTGTCTTTCCACTCGATTATGTAAACACATATTTTTCTTGCTGTACGATTACGATGACCCAGTTTCTTCTTCAGTCGCAGGCGTTGCAGGAGAAGGCGTAACAGGAATGGAAGAACCGCAAACTCCAGGATCGGATTGCAATTCTAACCCGGCGACGGATTCTATCCAGCAGGATCTCGTTGGCTCCGAGTTTGTTCAAGACAATGTTGAATATCAATGGTTTATCGATTATGGGTAAGTAATTGATTCAGCACATCTCGGCCTATTTCGACATTCGACGATATTATTGCAAGGTAGTGTACCCTGACGCATATCCTTACTTCTAGATATAGAGATGGAGGACTACATATCCATCCCAGTGTTCTTTCGTCGCTTTCCGCATCCTATTCTCCCAAGGATCTGGGTTATTATGACGACCTTGCTCGTAACTTGGACGCTAATCTGGCAGAGATTGACATGGAGAGCTTTCGTACGGCGGACATTCACACCCTCCTTACGGCTCTGCCTGTCATGTACACGGAACCAGTTCAACATTCCGAAGTAAAGACTCGATACGGCATAAATTTAATTAACTCCTATTATTGCAAATTCATCATCTAAGCCGAATGTAAACTGACAGATGCCAAATATGCCGAATGTGTATCAAAATGTGTATCAGGAAAGTTGTTTAAAATGATCATTCATCAGTTTCACATTTACGTCATCGCGAATTTACTTTACATGGCAGTTTACACGAAGCTTTAAATTCAAATTAGGAATCCGGTTTTGCGCACTTTCGCGTTTTATTTTAAAATTTTTTATGTAACATTCTAAGTCTGGTGTATGTTCACATTATCGCCACAGTTTAACTATCAAAGGGAACAGTATGCCAGTATATCTGGATCTGTCATGGAAAAGCTTGACATCGGTTCCTCCATCAGCCCTCATACCAGTAGCCAGGTATGACAACGGCTGGAAGCACAACCCCAATTGCTATAAACAGTGTTCCCCATACATTTGATATTCAACCCATCTTATTAACAATCTTACGCCCGCTTTTTGTATTTTTGCATGGATACCAATGTATTATAATATTAAGTTTAATTAATATTAATCAAATGAAATTTTATAATTTTAATAAGATTTAATACCTCTCGTTAATATCTGAAATACATAATCCTATTTAGTATCTAGTTAATTGAAATCTTGACTAGTACTACATAGATGTGGATTATATATATATATAAAACAAGTAGTATTATAGTCTTACAATTTATGTTACCAATTGCATATTACTATTTAAAGGGAGAAGATTCCGCATGTTCCACCGCTGATACAATATCCATATGCAAGTCGTCGTTGCTATTTTCTCCAGTAAAAGAGACACCAATGCTACCACCGGGTGGCAGCTACAGCGTAGATTCACTGGACTGCGAAGATATGTTACTCACCTGTCAAACAAATAATAAAAACAATTATACTATCGCTTTTGAGGGCAGCATGACTATGTATTCGGATGGCTCTCAAGATTTTGAAAATCATGGTAATGTATAGCCCACATGTAGAGATAGACTAATATGTCAAATCAGTTTCAAATGTTTACTAATAATTGAAAATAATTTGCCTTTTTTTGTCTACTGTATTTTCTTCGTTTCTTTTAATTGCTCAACTCACGTTAATTTTAGATAAACACAAGACTTATGAATCACCAGATGTATTTTACGATAAGCCGAAAGCTATGCTGGATTTATCAATGGCATGTTCAGACTCAAAAATATATACGACGTGGAGTAATCTGAAACATTCCTCTATGAATAAAGTAATAACTCGTCATCCTTCCGGTAACAATAATACGATACCAGATATTTCACAATGTGCTGCTAATCTGACGCTCGGTGGGATGAATAAACGGAGTCAAAGCTTACCGGATCTCTCTCGCGTTCGTGAATTCCAGCATACTAATATACCTCTTAATTTTAGTGTAAGTGTAGATACAGATAAATGTAGATAAATTTACTTATGCGAACTTGTAATGATCGTACTTTGCGTGATTTTATGATATAAATTTTATATATCTGTTGACACAGGTTGATTCCGCCGATTCAAGCAACCATATGCAGCGGTTGCATAGTTCTGGATCCGCGATGAGTCGTTCGACAAATGCGGAAAGTTCCGACAACGGGGAAAATGCTGGTACAAAGAAGCTGCAAAATTTAAGTCTCGTTAGACTGTTCATGAAGCAAAAGAGCATGAGCGTGGAGGGAATGAGTCTTACTTTGGATCAGTCGGATTCCGTTAGCGACAACAGTGGCTGGCCCACTAGCAACAGTGGTAGCGACAGCGCGACCAACACCAACACGCAGATACAACGGCAAAATGGTCAAGATAACATTTGTGACCGTCGCGTACTCGAAAACGATTTCTCTATAAATTGGATCAAGCGCGATGTGACTGATAATCGTGACGTGGAAAATCAGAGAGACAGCTTGAATGTTTTTAAGTGTGCGATACAAAACAAAGATGATAAAGTCGAAATGGCGTCATCCGCATCGGTGGAAGAACTTTCGGAGAGTACGTCCAAGTCGGACTGCGCGATCGATCAACGGAGCTTCGATATCAACAATCCCTTCGAGCAGAAGAACGGTTGGGCCGCTGGTTTAACGGAAAAGAAACACCCGATCTGTCGAACAACCGGAATACAAGCAAATGCAGAAATGGAGGACAACGCGGTTCAAACTTCCTTAATTTTTACCGCGCTGAAGGAGGAACATGGTCCTCTCCTGCAAGAAACGACAGTTAACAAAAAGCCTGTCTACGTTGTGTATCCTAATTATACGTTGCCCGACCTGTCGTTTCTTAAAGTTAAGGATGCCAATATGGATAATATCGCGTTGAAACCGCACACATTTGACAGAAATGGACAGAAGATGGAATGGAAACGTACCGTTCGTTCGGGTAGACCATTTTCGTGTAACGATATCGACGCTCTACGACAACGCGGATTCGCGCACATAAAGGATTGGGAGTCGCTAACGTTCCTTCTGCCGTATGAATACAAAAAGATTTTGCACGATGTACCGGAAGTCTCGAGATACATTAATATCAATGAGGAAGTTAAGCGGCCCTTGTTCTGCCTGTCCCCGCCGATGCGTCACAAGACGCGACCGATCAGCGAAATTATACCGAACAATACTTCATCAACAAGCAGCACCGCGACGCAACCATCTTCCGGGTATAGAGGCTCGTCGACGATTTTAACCGATTCCTCGACGAATCAGCAGCCATTGTCGAACAATGCGATCAATCCGTTGTATTTATATCGTTATGACAGTATCAGTTCGGAGGCCAGTTTAGTGAATAACGACAAGAAAATGCACAGACTCAATCAAACGAGACAAGCCTATCCGTCTCTCCCAAAGCGATCCGTATCGTTACCGCAAGGCGAAGGTGAATCTGATTTTAATAATGGCAGAGTACCGCCGCGACCACCGTTGCCGAGGAGCATTTTGCGAAAGAACAAGGTTCTCGCGAGTAAACGATACAGCATGTTTGAGATGGGAGACGTGGGCGAACAATCGGAAGAACAGTCTGTGGAAATAAACAAGAGAATGTCCTTGCAAGAACCGTACTATATGAATAATGATTTGCAGTTATTATGTCGCGAAAGAACGATCGATTCGGAGAAGGACGTCGATGAGACAGAAGCGGAGAGATATCTTAAAGGTAAGGATGAATCATTTGACATTTATTTATTCAGATTTTTATTACGAATTGCTTTTGATTGTCGAGACATACATATGTTTAATATGCCTGATAATATAATTATTGTAGAAAAATTAAATGATATTACGAATAACGCGAATGTGGAATCGGAAACTTCTCAACACAGTGACGATGACATCAAGCAATTAGAAGAATATTTGAAACGTAGCGCAATCTCGTCGCAAAGTAGCGACGGAGATATCGACAATGCTGAAGTTAAAGTGAGATCATACGTAAGAAAATTTTTAGCTTTAAAAATGAACAAAGATCCACTCATTAGAAATATTGATATGGGAGAATCGCAAAGAAAAACCGTCAGTTTTGCCGTGCAGCAAAGAAAAAAGCATCTGGACGCCAAGGTAAACCACTATATTAATTTTAGCACGAGTGGATTTCTGATTCTTCATATACTTGCTCCGTTGTAGCGTACATGTAAGAATATTTACTCATTTCAGCTAAATAATCTGAATGTCGTTGTAAATGAACAAAGCCACGATCAGGCGGCTGAGGATAGATTAGTAGAACTGGAAGAGAAAAAAAGTATGCGCGTTTTATTCATTATCTGACATTATCAAGTAAAAATATCTCGAAGTCCTTAATGTGGTGTACTCTTTCCAGAAATGGTGTTGTCTGTAAATAGAGCGGTGGATATTTTATTAAAGTATTGGAACGCCGACTCCAATCATAGTCGTCCCAATTATAATGAAAGAAACGAGTGTGCGCAAATCTGTCTGAGTAATTTATGCCCAGCTTTATACGCTATTATGTCGGATGGCTTGAAACCCCATTTGAATTCCACCTTTGGACCAATTACTAATAGCGTTTGGCAGGTCGTCGAAGCTAGTTCTCAACAAGGACCCCTTACGAAAACATTAAATGAATTAGTGCAGAGAATTAATGGCGAAGATGTTATTACAGAGGGAATGTTAAAGTTCCATGCATTTGTATTCGGCTTGCTAAAGTAAGAATCGCTAGTCTTTCTGTACATGTATATGTCCTGACATTATCATGTATTCCATTTATATTTCTTATGTATAATATCTCCGTTTTTTATTCTTTTATCGAATTGATTATATAATTAATTCCTATTCTGTTCTTTTCTAGCTTAAGAGCTCTGGATGCATGGTTTGCGTATTTATGTACACGTGAATCAATTTTACGGAAACATTACAATAACAATAGCTTATTTGTCGCGGCTTTAGCTAATGCCAATGTACGAGAAATTGTTGATTCATTATTATACATCCTAAATCCGCTTGCATTCTGTCCATTTCACTTGGATCTTCTCTATCAGTATCGTCAATTGCAAAATAGCTTTGGGAATATGAATAATCATACTATGAATGTAAGTAAACCTATCGCTCGAGTTCTTATATACATATATACATATATATTTATATCATTGCGTACGTTCATTCGACGATTTTGTAGGCTATGAGCTTCAGAAACACTGATCTGACTATGAAAGACCTCGAGAGTGAAGAAACGCAATCCTGCGGAATGGTTCCCAGCCCGAAAAAGACACGACCAAGATCTTGCATTGCTTACAACATGGATGATAAATGCAGCATCGTGCATAAAGGGGATCTTCAGAATGCAAAAAAACGTTTCAGTGCCATAAATCCAAAGGCGTTTTATGCGTTGGACAAATTAACTTCCGAAGATTCCGAAGATTATACAGACAGTTTGGAACATTCTCCACTAAATAAGAAAGCAAACAAGCAGCCACAATCTAAACTTTTTAGCCCTGATATTAAACTGAGTGACGACGATGGTCTTCCTGCTGAAACAAAATTCAAAAAACTGCAGGAAAAATGGGAATTGATGATTGGTAAGGAAGGTAGTAAGGCCCAACCCACCGTAATGACTCCTTCCTCGCCGGTTCGAACATTCGGAGTGTTAGGGAAATCAAAAATACCTAGATTGCTCACATCACCAGTGAAGCAGTCTAATGTTGCGGTGAATATCGCCGGGAAATCATCAAAATCACCCATATCAGGAATCTCTTCGGGGTTAAAGAAACCTGCTAGCCTTCCTACAACAAAGACAACCCTAAAGAAATCTACGGATACGAAAGCGAGAGATGTGACGCGTCGTACCAGCCGCGTCGATCAGGATACTCTAGGTGTGACGCGAACTCACACTGCACGCCCGAGTTCCTTACCATATAAATCGCACGGAGTAACGTCAAACGACAAGAATCTAATCTCACCTCACAGACGAGCCGTTTCGACCTCTCTACCGCGACCTGTTACCACCGTTTCGAGGACACCAGTTTCGAAACATCCACACAAGTAAGTACGGATAGTTCACGAGCATGTACTATTTTTTAGAATCTATTACCTTTTTTTTCGATTTTTATATTGGTTGCAATATATTATTTATTTACACGAGCTACATTACAAATGAAATAATGCAACTTTTTTTTATATGTTTATTAACGCTACGCTTTTCTACCTTTGTTACCGTTCTGCTTTGTACTTTAGCTCTTTTCTTTCTTTTTTCTTCCTTTAGATCTATACGATAACGGTTCGCGCGTCTCGATTGCAGAGAAGTCCGTACTCTCACTCATAGGATACCGTCGGACACCGGTCATCTCTCATTCGCGGAGGGGGACAAACTGAAAGTAATATTAGAAGTGGATAATAAGTGGTTATTGTGCGCGAAAGGTGATCGAAGAGGTTTGGTACCACGAGCATGTGTACGCAGTGTTCAAACTTAGCCCCTCTTCTCGAGGACCCTTCACGATCGCAATTATAACCGTGGTCCCATCCAGCAGCCGTAACTGTAATCTCACCCTCGGAAGCGAAACGAAGATAACAAGTGAGAATTGCTGAGAGAGGACGAGCTGAAAAGTGCAAATTACCTGAATACCCCAGGACGATATATAATAAGTGATGTACAGTGTATTAAAATTGTTTTTAAGCCGTACGATATGATACACATTAGTATAGTTACTTTTAATCGAAGCTTAATCGCGAATACTCTTATTTCTATCGAAATGCGACAGTAGTATTATCGCTAGCGGCGCCATCGAAGATATAGAGATATATCACCTAGTCATAAGCTTTTTTTAGACGACATTATATTTATTTAGATTCATTTATTTTAGAGCGATGTACAAATGTGGGGATAACGATTCGATATATCCTTGACGAGTAAAAAGCCGAAAACAGTGTGTACTGATCTACACATATTATGAATGTGTGTGTGTAACTGTGATCCTAGTAAATAGGTAATTAAGTTTATTAATGCGAACGCGCGGTGTATATTTCGTTCTGATGTTTAATACTGTGACTTTGTAATTTATTCGTGTCTATACTTTTTGCATCGCGCATCAACGCGATTCTTCTTTGTGATTTTATTTAAGCCATTCACGGTATGCACCTTTGCGATGGCGGCGATCACATTTTTTACATGCTTCATGTATTTCCTGATACATATAAATATAAATTATATATATATATATATGTTAAGATATATATATATGATATATGATATAATCAAATAAAGTCTGTTGTGAATTACATTTAGCAATGTACGTAGTTTATCAGTTACATCTAATGCAACCTAACGCAATGTGAAATGTCTTTTTAACATAACTTTGGTGTCATGATTTAACGAAATAATCTACTTTTATCATATTTTATACTCAAATGCAGCCGTATCAACAATAGAAAAAATTTATTTTTGAAAAATTCACATTTATCTAAACGGACAATTTCATGTGATATTGCAGGCAGTTTGTTAAAACATGGGGATTTTACCTTTATAAACTTTCGTCAATTATTTGTAAAAAAAACCTATACAGATATAAAGATCCGTATGGGACATAATAATAATTTTTGCTAACGGAATCTTTCTCTTTTAACGAGGAAAATTTCTTGTCGCAAACACATGTCGATGTTACATAATAAATTTTCTGAGAAAAAGAAATGTTTAAACAGTCATTTGTCAAAGAAACACTTGTTCATACTTTTTGACATCTGCTTAGTCTCGAGGAGGTCGTTGTTATAAGCAAATATTACGGCAAAAATAACTACTTGTTTAATCTAAAAAATATGAGTTAATCGGTGGCTTGCGAAATTCTCGCTGCTCGCTTAGAATGAAAATAAGTTAGACAAAATTAAGTGGCTCTCGACTTTGATATAAAATCACGAAAAAGATTAAGGGCCACGGTGAGAGAGAGAGTGTATAGCTGAAAAAATATTTAGACAGATTCTGTAATCGTTATCTCTACGATCGTTATCGTAATAATCATTGGTATTCTTACCAAGACATTGTATATATAAAACGGAGCAATTAATACCACTTGTCAGTTAGCCGATTTTTGGTGTGAATTCGAGCGGCATCCTGGTAATATCGATAAGCAATCATGAAGATCACCATCGCATTATCCTTTTTGGCTGCACTTTGTACCGTAAGTTTCTTATTGGAAAACAATTAGTTAAATTAATAGATGCAACAGTTTGGATTTTGTTTGTACAAAATCTTAGTTTTTAAAGCATAGTTGGTAAGATTTAATAAAATTGATCATTACTCAACGATAAATAAGACGACCATGGTTGCAAAGGAAAAAATGTATTGTTCTCCTCAAAGTATTAAAATTTCATTTTATCTTTTTGTATAATATCTTTAATACCGATTAACCCAAATATTATAATTAAACACACTAATTGAAATTGATAAAACTCGTACATACGAACGTGTAGTTGTAATCGAAATGATGCGCTCGTTAATTTTGTCCCTCTCCCTTTCTCCCCGATTTTAGATCGAAGCCGTTCCGACGTCGACCAGTTTGGAAAATCTGAGGATTCGAGTAAGGAACACGAAATGGAATGTACAGACTGCTATACGTGATCTAGAACTACTCCGTATCCATGCCGAGGATGATACCCTTCGACAAGTCTCGGAAAAATGGAATGAAGAACAAGACAACCACAGAACATATAAAACTATATTAATTTCTGGAATACGTGTAAGTAATAATTAGATTCGATCTGCGACCAAGATTCTGTAATTTTTTTCACTTTTATCTCGTGATTATTGACGAATCTAACAAATTGTCAGGGATATATCGATCTTCGAAACTATAACTCGTATGAGATCGCTGCGATCTGAATTCTTAATCTCAAATTATATCCTTTAATTATATATAGGGCTATAAACCTGTTCCATGTTAGTGCATTAGATAGCCGAGTAATATTTTCATAATAATCGAATATATACGTATAATGTATATTGTATACTTATAATAATCGAATATATCGTTATAATATTGTGACGCTTGTACACGAAAATTGTCGAATAATCGAGTAATAATATCGTCTTAAGATTATATTAAAGCATCGGATCATAAAATGTTACTCTAAATAAAAATTATATGTACAAGTATTTATTTTAAACGTTTTTTCTTCAAGTCAGAATCAAGCTCAAGTTTGTCGAAAAACCTATGTGAATCTAAATCTAAACGATTATACATATACCTGAATGTAAAAGATCAAAGGTATACACGTAAAATTCCGTGATAATGCATGATAATAGTTCGATGACTTTGATAGTTGATAAAATCTAGAATATTATAGATATAACAGACACGTAAAATGCATTAGTTCATTTGTTATAATGTTATATTAAAGAATTATTTATCTTTAGAATGAAGTAAACGACGCTAAGGCGGCGGGCAAAGACACGAGATCAGTGGACTCATGCTACGAAAAGGCCGTCGATGGTATCAAACAGAGTGAGAAAGTGGCGTATGACGATGCTATAAAATGCGTAGACGACGCTCGCCACTCCATCCATAACGCTCTCAGTTTTGTCGACAATCTCGTCTCGGTATGTTTTCACGATAGTTAACATCGATTCATTGTAATTAGTTATTAATAGTATTAGTACTGAAATTCTAATCGCATTAATTTTTCCTCCCTACAGACTGGAGAAACATTGTTGACGGATTTGGACATTGTCTTCCTGGAGTGTCACAATACTGACAGATACAGGATGGAGAGCTGTATCAACGGCGAATTGGCGAAAACAGAAGTCTCTCTGGAGTCCTTAATACAGGACAAAACTATCGCAGAGAGCACTATTGCGCCCGTGTCCAAGAATTTCGTCACGCAGACTAGCAACTGCGTAAAACAGGCCTATTCCGACACATATACAACGGGATCTTCGATCAAAATGGGACTCACTCTATGCATTGGAACAGCGCGAGCGGTGGCAACCGCGACAGAAAAACCAAGCCCATAACTTTAAGATCACTGCATGCATTTGCCGATCACGACTATTGTTCGTTGAAAGTAATTCTCGAGAAAATCAGGAAGTCAGAATTGACGTCTCAAGATTGTCATTTCGAAAAAGAAAAACATGTATCACGATATTACGCGACACTCCGTACCGAATAAAACTATATAAAGCATAGTTCGTAGTACATGTCCCAAGGTCGAAGTTTCATACTATTTTTCAAAAGAGTAATTCCGTATGTAATGTAATGTGTGAAAGAAATAAAAATATCTGCAAAACGAAAATTATTTGTCCATGCTATTCTTATACGCTTGTCAGTTGCCATTGACCTTCATCGCGCGTACGTTTCGCATAAAGTCGCAAAATTAGATGCGATAAGCCGCGTTTTATTTTCATAACATCACATACAAATGAATTTTAACACGCGTTATCTCTTTCACAAAACTTATATAATGTAAATTATCTAAATCTAATAAATCTAATCTATTGTACGATTACGTAGAAGTATGATAGAGATTAAATAGCACCATTGCACACGGACTCGGTAATTTTATAAGATGTTGGTTACAGAATTAAAGACGAAATATTCCGCAATCTTTCATTATGATCAAATAAACTCAATAATTAGACTTTTCAAAGTTCAAAAAGGACTACTATTTATTATAGCGATATTGACTTGGTATCTTTGAGATCAAACATTTTTAGACATTGATTATTAAGTAGGATTAAGCAGGATGCTTATCTTAATTGTTCTCCCCTCTTTTCCTACCACCTCTCGAAGCTTGTTAAAATGTTTTTTTTTATCATACCTTGTATATAAAAAGGCGTAATTAATGTAATACTTATCATTTAGTCGAATTCTCTTGTTAACAGAGCCACTCCCAGGTGACACCAATACGCAAGCATGCAACTGATCGCCATAGCGTTGTGCCTTTCGGCTGTACTTTGTACCGTAAGTTCAAGTACCTTTTCTTTGCTAGAAAAGATCGTCAAAGCGGTCAAAAGATAGCCAAGATGGAAGTTTGTATAATAAAAATAAACGTTTAACATATATATATATATATAATATCATTTTTAAAATGAATGTTTTCTAAAGTTGGGAATGTTCGGAATCGCTTTCTTTTTTTTTAGCGCGATTTAAATTTTCCTCTTTTATCGTTTTGTACAATATTCTCACCGACTAAACTTAAATGTTGATTCAAATCGGCGAGAGTTGCAAGAATTTATACGATTGCTTGAAATAATACGCTTTCGCGTTAATACAGCATTTATTTTTCGCACTTAGGTCTATTCCACTCCCATTCCACTAAAAGACAATTTGGAAAGACCAAGGTTAGAAGTAAGAAGCGCAATACGGAACGTGGAGAGTACTTTACAGCGAGTCGAGCGTGTCCTTGCTGATACTAAGGAGGACACCGTCGTGACAGTGATTAGAAGATTCTGGGAACAAATGGATAGTCACAGAGATTACGTCGATCTATTACTCGAATCGATGCGCGTGAGTATTAATTCGAACCGATTTAATTTATATAATTGAGACGTATATACTGCGTTTATTTTGTCCATTTATTTCGTAATCTAAACTTATTTCGTTACCTAACTTAACTATATAGTTGTTAAAGATACATAGGTAATATATATACCGAACAAATATTTTTAGATATCGCTCTCTCGATAAATTTATCTCGATATTTATTATCGAAATGTAAAGATTTATGCAAATAAAATGCTATTTTGAACTGTTATGAAACTGTTATAAAAGATAACGAGAGAAATGTGAGACAAGGCTCACGTTCGTAATTTCATTCCGTATTATACTGTATTATGTAATTATATGATTAAGGAATGATTTTTATGGTGTCTTATGCAGAACGCACTTGTTAACATTTAGTGCATTTCACAACTTTTTTTTTATATTAAAGATAAAGTGCTAATCAACATCAATTCGTGCATAAAAATTTGGATAATCGTTTCAATAATATATGAAAATATTGTTTTGCAAAATGCTGTTGCTATTGTATTAAAAGCCGCAATTGTTTTAAATATATAGCGCAACTGAATTTACGATAATTTGCGTTTTTATAATCCAGACCCGAGTCAAGTTTGTCAAAAAATTTGCAAATCAAATAATCTGTCAAATATAATCATTACTCATTAGTCATTAATTTTGTATTTTAGAGGGAAGTAAATAACGCCAAGATTAGAGGCGTAGACGCGCAAGACTGCTACGATACTAATCGTCAGGCCATAATCGAGCATACCGACGTAGCAAACAAAGCTGCTACAGAATGTCAAGAAAATGCTGAGAAATCCATTGAGAATAGCCTTAAGTTTCTCGAGAGCTTCATATCGGTAAGTTCTCGTTATAACTTACTCAAATCTCTTTGCTCTGAGATCTGATAATGTAATTAACGTGAATTATAATCAGTAATGACGTCGATTGTCGTGTCTTCCACAGGTTGGAAATCATCTGATAGAAGAATTGTATAAACTCATCAGGGACTGCCACAGCGACGATACTATGAAAGAGGAGAGCTGCATCCTCATTGAGTTCGCGAAAGTCAATACCGACGTGAAGCAGTTTGAGGAGGACGTCAAACACATCGAGCACAGCGCATTACCAGTGTCCAAGTTCGTCGTTCTAAAGGCCACCGAATGTCTGGACGAGTCTTACTTGCCAGCGCGCTTCGAAAGTGAGGGCGCAATGATGTCTAATTCCAGATGTGTTCGAGATGCCGTGGACAAAGAGGCTAGATATGATTTGGTCGCTTAAGACAGGCGTTACTAACAGTGCATTTGTCGATTACGATTTGTCGATTACGTTTGAAATAATTAATACTCGAGAGAAAACGATACATCCTGACAATGAGTCAAATCAAAACAATCAATTTGCCAAGGATATATATGTTACGATTATGCGTATTGGAGCAAAACTTTGCTTGTTAATCGTATATATACGCTCCTCTAAATCTAGAGCTTTATACGATATATGTTTTAAAAGATATTTTTTATGTATCTGATATACCCAAGAGAAATAAAAATAATTAAAAAATTATTGGAGAGTTTTTCGCCGATATACGTTTCCTTACCTACTCCCTACTCGATCGCCCCGACTCATCAGTCACTCATCGCGTATTTCGTGCAAACTCTAAACATTGTTTACGATAAGTCGCATCTTATCATGAAAATGGATTATACTCTATGCTATCTCTAATAGCTTATCAAAATAAATGTAGTATTATGGTATTCCATTAAGAACTCATGTTCCATCGAGACGTCAAATGTATAAAAGAATGAAATTAATATCGATCGTCAGTTAGTGTATTTCTGGTGTCAATTTGTACGACTCTCGAGTGATTCGTTCTCTCTCGAGTGAACGAGCAAGTATGAAAAGCGCCATAGCATTATGCTTTTTGGCTGTATTTTGCACCGTAAGTCTCTTTTCTCTTTTGAAAAATAATTTGTGATAGATACGATTTTGTCCTCATAGTTAATTTAAAGTTTAAGATTTAATAACTAAGACGTGTGAATCGGCCTGACTGGCAATAATTTTTATCGTCGTGACGATTCGACCATTGATTTTGGCCCGATTAATCGTCAAGATTTTGATTAATCTCATTAAAAATGAGATGCTTATATACATAAGTATCAAAGATTATAAACGTCTTGACGATTAATCGGGCCAAAATCAATGGTCGAATCGACACGACGATAAAAATTATTGCCAGTCAGGCCGATTCATACGTCTTAATTATTATTTCGTACTAACAAATTACAATTGCATTGAATTAAGATTTAACATTAAAAAAGACAAATACATTATAAAAAGGAAATACAATGTAAAAAAGATTAAAAATAAAATAAATATCTCAACTCATAAATATCTCACTCTTCCTCAAACGAGTAAAGCTCCCTTTCATCATTTCTCATCACTTTATCGACAATACTGCCATCAATACATAATATGTACCATTTATTAGCAACGCTGGTACAAAAAATATACGTTTGTTCAAAATAACGCTTTTGTTAACACTACTTTTACTCTCGACCTTAGGCCAATGCAACCCTTTTGGATATTTATCGAATTCGAATAGGGATTAGGAAACGGACCGTGGAAAAAACCGTACGACGAGTTGAACGTATTCGCGATAATGTTGACCAGGACGTAAAATTGATAGTCATGGAAAAACGGTATAAACAAATAAAAGAGTACAATAATTACGCCGATCCAATACTCGATACGATACATGTAAGTATAGTTATTCGTAATTAATTTGTAATCAAGCTGCACGAGTTTGACAGATCCTCAGAAATATATATATATATATATACATTATATATATATATATATTACGTATATGTATATAGGTATATCAAATAAATTTCTTCGTGCTATTTTGTATTAAAAATATTAGAGATTATTTGTTTTAAATGCTTTTCATAAGTCAGAAGCGCGCTCAAATTTATTTAAAAATGTGTGACTCCACTAAGCTATCTCGAATTATCAGGTAAAATTCGGTTTTTGTGACACACACACACACACACACACACACACACACACACACACACACTTTAACGATTGCAAAACATGACATTTGATAAAATGATATAAATATAGAAACATAATGCATTAGCTTAATCATTGTTGATTTCTTTATCATTAGAAAGAGGTGGAAGACGCCAAAGCGAGAGGCAAGAATGCTCAAGTATGTTACGATTATGCTCTTCATACTTTTGAGAATATCATCAATATAGCAACCACCGACGCCTGGCAATGCCAAGAATCCGCGGAAAGTTCTATTAGAAAGAAACTTCATTTTATCAATCATCTTATCACGGTAGATTTTTGCAATCTATCTATATGTAATCACATATCGACTATTCTTTATCGAGTGATTAATCATTAAACTATGGTGTTTAATTTTTTTTTATAGACTGGATGCGAGCTAATAGAAGAACTGGATAACATCTTTCCAAACTGCTACAAAACCAATTCGAGACTTACAATTAGCGACAGAAAATTGTACAGTTGCGTCAAGAATCAGTTTGGAATAAGCAAGGCTAGCGTGAAAGAGTTAAAGACCAATGCAAGGTCTGTCAAATCTACCGCTAAATCCGAATCCAAATCCGTCGTTCAGGAGGCTACTAATTGCCTGAACAATGTTTATACGACTGCACGTTCGAAAGTCCCGGAGGCTAGATCGGTTGCTACCAGATGCCTCGAACATGTGTAAAAGGAGCGTTTATCTTTACCTATAATTTGTCGTATTCGTCGATTATAATTTAGTTTGCTATTTGAAGTTATTCTCTCGAGGAAAATCGTCAAGATATTGTTGATTTGAAAATGACAGTTTCGTAGTCACCATGCACGTTCTCCATAATTGAAGCCTAATATGTTAGCCGTGAACGTCCTGCAGTTCACGGCATACTTAGAGATTTTATTATCTGCTTCAAAGGAGAGTTTTTTCTCTTTTTCTGTATAAAATAAATAAAAATAATTGCAAAGCAGCAATTACTTGTTGATATACATAATTCACTCGCGAATGCTCTTCGTCACAGATACATTTGGCAAAACCGATTTTCGGTGGAAATTCACTTAATATCGTTACAATTTACTACCGTTTTGTCACAAATAAAGCTTAATCTACGTTATCTTTTCCATGAAATATAATATCCTGTTAAAATAGATAATTGTTTGCGTATGTGATATGATATGTTCACATTTTTTATCGAAACGCGACATATACTATTTATAACATTATATCATTAATGATATTATCGACGACATAAAGGTATTATTGCTTTGGTAAGCCGGTGATAAAATTAACTAACAAATTTTCTGCGAAAAGATATATACGTTTGTGCAGTCTGAAACATCTGTCTACACTTTTTGACATCTGTCTTATTGTTAGAGCTCAAATGAAGTGATCGACATGTCATAATGGTATCATAAAGTATATTTGAATTTGTTCAATCTAGAAATTATAAATCATCCATGTTTCGCGAACTTCTTGTGGATCTCATTTCGAATAAAAATAAGTGAGATAAAATTAAAGAGTTTTTCCATATAAAATCTCGATAGAAGGATAAGGGTCAATAAAAGTCAGACGTAATTATTGATGCAAAAGTTTTTATATCGCTATTGATTATTTTGATTATGATCATACATAAAAACTGTTTTTGCGCCTATTATCTCTACGATCGTAATTAAGATAATCATTATTAATTTATGTATTTTTTGCCTTTTGCGCACTAATAATAATCGCATTTTGATTTTTATCGGTTCTTATCCTTCAATCGTGATCTCATACCGAAAAATCTTTTCATTTTTGCTGATTTATTTTGCGCCCTCATCGAGAAAATAAATTAAATAAATATTTAATTAAGTTTGTACATAGACATTTTCTAGTACCATAAAGCATGATCACATAAGTGTAGAGAATTTCTTACAACTCTAATTGTTACCAGAGATAATATGAAGTAAGTAAATCCAACAATAAATACCTAAAGTAATACTTGCATTCAAATTAATATTTCGTGCCGAAATATTGTAATATTTCTTTTAAACGTATTGTTCACACATTTCAAAATTCTGATTTACGATAAGACGCATAATGACTTATTTCTTGATATAATTTCTCAAAATGGATATCTTACGTATCGCATAAAATTTTAAAATATAAAAAATTGCGTTGTGTAAGCAGATTCTAAAATAAAAATTTAATGCATATCTAATACCTTATGCAAAAAATATATATAAAAAATAACAGCCTATATATACGGCGACAAAGAAATCCAGCACGTTTGCTTTCATACTATTTGAACATATGTAACGTTTCACGAACGCTTGTAAGACATTTTTTTTGAAAACGTTTCTGAACGATACGTGCTATGTGTACCTGGGAGAGTATATAGTGCATATTACGAGATAAGGAATAAAAACAGATGTTCTTAGCGAAAATGATTAACAACTGAATTCTTAGAACACTATCATAATTAAATATGTTCTATTTGTGTATTCCGGGTTCCGAGATTATCGGGATTTCACGCTAAAGGAATCCACACGAGATTGCACGTACCGCACGTACCTATACAAGTATAAGATGTCGTAAAATTTTCGCTTCATCGGATTCCTCTTTTTTATTTATTCAAGCTGATACACGTTAACGCCGTGTAGGTTATTTATCTACAGTATATATATACATATAATATATATATATATATATGTAAAAGAGCGCAATTAACTTGTTGCAGTCCAGTCAGTCAGTGGGCTTTGAGTATCAATTCGAGCAACTCCCGAGTGATACCGATAAACATGAGGCTCGCTACAACGGTGTATCTTTTTGTTGCCTTTTGTACTGTAAGTTATTTCAAGAATAATCTAATCTCTCTCTAAAATGACAAATGCAATACTTTTGATATTTTTCGAAGAATGTTCGTTCAAAGTTTCAAGATTTAATTTAAAAAATCATGAATCATTGAATTAAAAGAATTGGTCTTTCCAGCAACGTCTAAAATTCATTTTGCCAAGTTCTATATAAGGTAAAGGTACCAATACCCGGACCTATATCCGGACACCTTTATTATTTATAAGTATAACGCGGATTAAAATCAAAGATAAAAGTATTTTTTCTTGTAATTTAAAACTTCAATTATAATATCCAAACGTTTATTTTCATAAATTTATATTTTTTTACAGGTATCCACAGATACGTGTCCAGGTATTGGTACATTTCCTATGCTTAAGTGTCCGGGTATTGGTACCTTTACCTTAAGGTAAAGGTACCACTCTTATCAACAAAATTTAGCTGTGAATTCAAACAAAGATTATAAGAATATGAATTTCTTGAAAATACTCAGGTTTATTAAAGAAAAAAAACTTTTTTTTAGGTCAATGCTAATCCTTTGGATTCACTTAGAGCTGGTGTGCAAAGATCGAAAAAACAAGTGCAGGATATTATAGAACAGCTCGAGCGTCTTCAAAGTAACATCGCGCATGACACAATTTTCAAAATCAAAAATATTTGGATAGGACAAAGGCAAAGACTCAACGATTACAGCAATCCGACAATTGATGCGATACGTGTAAGTAATAAATCTGCGTATGATAATCGAGGTACAATAATTAATGTTGTTTATGAAATGTGTCGAGTAAGTTTTCAAATACATGCAGCTTTTTCGAATTTGTTTTAATTAATTTTCATTCAAGTCTTCAATATTTATTTGAGCCACACAATATATGTATGTATAATAAACAATAGTATGTGTATGTGTGTGTGTGTGTGTGCCACGTTCAATGTAACACAACACAATTAACGTTATGTGCGTCTTATGGAATAATACAACTACATAGAGTGCGCTATTATCTTAACTTTCAATTTATTCATTGCACATTATTGGTTGGTATATTTAATTGTTAGAAAGAAGTGGAAGCCGCGAAGGCAGAGGGCAAGAATGCGCAGCCATGCTACGATACCGCTTCTAATAGTTTGAAAAACATTTGGGACCTAGCGTCAAGTGATGCTCAGCGACAATGCGTCGACACTGCTGAGAGCTCCATCAAGAGCGAACTTGATTTTATCAACAACCTTATCACGGTAGATTTTTACGATAATAATCGCATACTTGGCTCTTTGCTGAGTGTTAATTAAAAAAAGGTATACGGCAAGAATTCTACTTATGTCACTTTTCTCACAGACCGGACGTACGCTGATAATAGAATTGGACAGCATCTTCCCAAACTGCTTCAGTAATGACATTTTCCAAATGCAGAGATGCGTCGCCCTCAAGCTGTCGACAGCCAATATCGCTGTGAGAGACTTGCAGAACAAAGCAAATTCCGCCAAACTCACCGCGGAGTCAGCGTCCAATAATATCTTTTTGCAGGGAAATAATTGCCTGTATAATGTTTATTCGACCGCGATCTCGCAGATCACGGAGGTCAGATTGGCCGCTACCAAATGCCTTAAGGCTTTATAAACCAAGTGTTGAGCCGATTGACCGTATTGACCGCGTGACTGACTCTTTTAAAAAAATTGCTTTCGAGAAAAATCGTTAATGTTATGCCGGTTATGCCGATTATACCGCTGGTTAAAAAAAAGACAGAGAGAGAGAGAGTTTCACGATTACTTTCATCTTATCTCTACCCGTTTATCGAATATTTGGCTAAGTTAAACAATTGGTTCATCAATATTCGTAAAAATTTGTAAACTCGTGAGATGCATGCCAAACGAACTTATAAAAGTCGTCGCTCCTAATTTTAGTCGTCTACTTATTAAAATAATTTAAAATAATTTTGGCATGCGAATCTTGCAAAATCCCGATGGAAATGTGTCACAATCAATTGTGACGGTTGATTTGTAACGTACGATACAACGATATGCCTATTATAAGCTACGATATGTTCGATTTGATATCGAACTCGTATCGATTTCTGTTTCATGCATGAATATTGATCACAATCAACAAGCGGTTTTAATTATTGGATATTCTATTAAGATATTGCATAAGTATATCAGACGAAATAAATCTAATCTGATTGACATTGACAATGACAATGACAATGACATTTTCAAGTAGAACGAATGAAATAGTTTAACGAGAGATAAGTTTCTTTCTCTTTCTCTCAGATATCATATACATGTACGATGCATATAAATATTAGCATCTAGTTTACATTCAATAAAGTGTTTATGAGGATCTCTTAAAGAGATTTACGATTATATTTTTCTTCTTGATATCAATACAGACATCTTAACTGTAGGTACATATGTATATGTATACATATATTTAAGATAAGATTGATTGTTCGATCGCATTGCGATTGCATTCAATTAAAGTGGTTACGATGATTTTGCGTGTAATTCTATTCAGCTATCAGATGTAAATGTATTCAACATTTAATTTATTTCCAAGATTTTTTTATAGGAATAATTAATATATTAGTTATTACTAATGTTTCACGAAAGATATACGACACTGCGCAGTCCGCGACTTGATTTTATGTCATGCTTTTTTCGTCGCCAATTCCATTTTCGCTCCATTTTATTCTTGAATAAATTATATCTGATATACATATATCTTGAATAAGGAATTACTTTCAGTTGTATTTGTATCATATCTATATACATTTTTATTAATTAAAAAAATCAAATAAATCTTTTTACGCTCGCGAAAGTCGAATCCAGCATGATTTATGATTTATCTTTATAAAAGCTGGATCTACGCCTGCATAATATATGTATGCATTGTAATATATATAATAAAACAAGCATCAAGCGTAAAGAAACACGAATGAACAATTTACTTCAATAATACATATATAAATAACAACTTAATTAACTGCAAATGCAAAACTAGTTGTTCGCTCGCGTTTACTCGCTTGGCCTAGATCCGGGCTTGAAAATGATGATGGAAAAAGACAAATAATATATTCCTTAATTATTCCGCCAACTCATTCATATCGCAATTACCTACCGATGAAAATTTACTCGACCATCTAACAGTACCACGTCGAACACGTCCGTGGTTCGTGGCGCAATTAGAGTCTACGTTATCAAACTCGCTCAGGTCTCGGAACAGTCTCGGAACTCGAATTTCGGATCAGCTTTACCGGCCACCCGCGAAGCCTATCCCTATCCCCGTATTCTCCGTCAAGTAGCGTACTCTGCATCTCTGCACGCGGACCACGCTGACCACGGACCGCTGAATGCGGTGGTAACCGAATTTCGGTGAACTGAACCGAAGAGTCTTAATCTAACTTCGATCTCGCCCATTCGCATTCGCGGATTCGCCGCCATTCGCCACGACGCGTACGGCGTAGTAGCTACGATGAGTTGCTGATTTGCGGCTGATCTGGGCTGATCGCGGAACAGGAAGAGAGTATATTGACCAGTATAGACGACGTTAATTCATGACGATTATTGACAATAATGCATGTGTTTCCCTGTGTGCCCGTGATCGGCGTGATCGGACGAACCGATCGATAAGCGCCTTGGCTCAGTCGGTTCGGAGTTCGGACATGCCGGCCGGTCGTCACTCGTCACTGTCGTCAGCGCTTCAGTGCCATGGACGCCGCAGTGAAAGCACGTACGCACTGTGCGCCCGTACCGGGACCCGGGAGTCCCGGGACTGCCGGAAAGTGGGAGTGCCGCTGTGCCGGCAGCCAGGCCGGAGTCGCCGCACTTCGCAGCTACGTCACGTATATGCAGAGACGTATACATATAATATACATACATACACGTATACGCGCGCCGACCCGGACCCCGGACCCCGGACCGTCGGGCGCCGTGGCGCGACGCGGCGGCCGCGCTGACAGCTCGCTACTTTCACGTGCGCACACGTGCATCTACGCGCGCGCGCGAGCGAGCCTACGACCAGGGCGGACGGCCGTTCATACGTCATAAGAGCCGCGAGCACGCTGTCGCACGGTTCAGAACGACTCAGAACTCAGAACGGCTCGGACTGTGTTTCGGAACAGCGCGCGTCACACGCATCACACGCATCGCGGATACATCTAGCTAGCGAGAGTGACGTTTCGCTCCTACTTCTCTATCAATATTTCACCATCTGTCTCTCCGTCTTTCCGTTTGCCTTCTGCTCGTGTCTCTACGTACGTGGCAGGCGAGCAACCTTGGTAATATGTGCGGTAAGTACATACATAACGATTTTTAGCACCGTCGCGTTGCCGTATAGCCAGCCGTAGCTTTCACCACCGCGCACCGGCCATCGGGTTGACGCGGTCGATGTGCGACGAATTCGATTCACTTATTATACACGCCTGACGAGTGACGAGTGACGCCCACTTATTACGTATTACGTGACGTTACACACGCGTGGATTTTGTCACTTGCCACGCGCAAGTGTCGATGTCCAAGTCCAATCGCGTCGTTATCGCGTCCACCACCAATTCGACTGCCGTCGGATACTCGGAAAACTACCACCAACCATGTGAAATTAAGCGACGAGATTACGCCCAGTTGCGTGGTACACGGTACACGTATACCTATGTGTACATCGGAGACTCTTTGGTTTCTACACGCCGCGCCGGTATGTAATCATCGAATTGCTCATTGCTACGCACGAGCTACACACGAGAAGAAGAAAAGAGAGATTTGTCTCTCCAAATTTATCGTATTCAAGAATAAATGTAACCTTCGGTTGGCAGCAGTCGGGAGAAAAAATTGCACAGACAATATTATTATTTTTTATTTTCTTATGAAACGCTGATTGATTTTACACATTATTATTATTACTGCGATAGCATAAATTTCGCTTAGCGCTTAACATATAAGATACTTTTAATTTTGCTATCATTTAGCATTACAAGTGAAAGCATTTTGAAAATAATATATGCAGTCAATATTTTATGTACTGATTAAAATACTGATTTTATCGCCAGTGCACATATTTGAACATGTATTCAAATATGGAACAAATAAATTTTATTAATCGTTTCTACGTTTCTGGGTTTGAATATGTTGATTTTCACCGATATTATCACTCATCAGTGATAGATGAACACAGTATTCGCGATATAACCGATCGCTGTCAGTCAATTATCGACGCTATTCATCGTTTTTTTATGCGCTAATCCGATAAATGTATTATCCTCTTCTGCAAAAAGATAAGAGAAAATATTACAATAATGATAACATTGATAACATTCGGTACCGGAAGTACGAGCTCGAATAAGGAAACACATATATGTGCTGCCAAGAGAGCTTGTCAGCTTGTCACTTGTAAACACCGAACGATAATGTGTTTTAGTTTTAGACAAAATGTCAGTTGTAATTATGGAAATAGCAAACCGTATGTACTTTAGCGTACAATTCTTGCGATAGTTTTTGTTTTCAAACAATTTCACAAATTTTTACGACAGTTTACGTTACTTTTATTCGAAATTTTGGCGCGATCGCTCGAGATGGAGATGGTGTATATAACACGGAAGAGTCATTATACGAGATTACGAAAGGATTTGCGCAAGTCTCGCAGTTTCACAGAATCACATTTTCGACCCGCGATCGTGTCACTGATAGTCGACGAAAGCCTTTTTTAAATTAGATTTTTTCATAAGAAATTGCTCAGCGGATGTTAATCTTACTTACCGGCATAATAGTGTCGGTAGTGAGTAAGTATTCAGTAATTATTATTTCTAAGATTGAAATTTGTTTGTCGAGTTTGAAATAGCTGATACATAACTATGAAATTTTTCGAGTAATTAATGAATTAATTTGAATTAGACGAATAACGCGATTGATCGAAGCGTAGAGGACGTCGTCCGCGCCGTCGCGTCGCGGCGTCGGTCGGCGATGCGTTAGTGTTAGTATGCGCACGTAGGAGCGTTGTTACAGCTACAGCATGCCATTCATTTTTTCCGTGGAATAATTATATTTATGTATGAGACACGGTTTCCTCGGGCGTTGACCTATACGTTTCGATTGTTTCGGCATTTATCAAATGGCTCAGCAGTGCTAAATCTTCATTTGTTACGCGTAACAGTCATGTTGGATTACATCTTCTTCCGTTAAGACCAAGTTAGCGAAGGTATATGTGTGTGGCGATTAACGATCGTGCTGCTTATTAACGACTCGTTATTATCAATTTTTAGATTAAGAAAATTATCTCGTTTTTAAAAGAATTACCGCTTTCCAAATTCCAAATATTATCGCAAGTGCTCTGGTCGACGATCGATGACCTCTTTTTGAGTGTTGTGTACATCGAAATATTAATTATTACGGCATTGCTAATTCGCCAACTAGTTACTTAATAAGTTCTTTCTTTAATAAGTAATATTTTTTTGTAACGTAATCTTATAATTAATGGAATCGATCATATCTATATGTAAAATACGTACATGCAGAAACAAATCTTTCCATAAGATCGAAATAAGATTATTTCTCGATTTTTTCGCCGAGCTTGTGTTACAAGTATCAGTTTAAATTCTTCCACGCAAACTCTGAATTATTTAATAAATCTTGGAGTTTTTGGTGCCACAAAACGCTCGGGCGATTAATTTAAAGCTTGAGCTTGGAATTCGGAACGAGTTTGATAACTCAAGCACTTGAAAAATCTGTGCATATTTTACCATCACTGTGCGTATCTTCAAGACGAAAGATCGACTTCAATAGGAAAATGATTTGAGCATGTTCTTGCGCTACAACTATACTCTTGTACCATGGCGTATGACTTGCAGTGGTGATATACGTATTGTAATTTCTGATACACGAAACGATGCCGACGACCGACGACACTCGGCGCTCGGCGCAGTGTCGAGTGAAAGTCGAGTCTCTTTTTCGTGGTGTGCGAACCTGAGCGAAGCTGAGGCGAAAGGGTTGCAGCAACATAGCACAGGACAGTTACATATGACATTTAGACGCGACAGAGATATCCACCTTCGGATACGCGACTCCTTTCTCTCCGATTCCCCGTTCCTGTTTGTTTGCCTCGCGAGATTTTACTACTGCTACGAATAAATTCAATTACGAGATATATTCTCGAGCGGGAAGTCTCAAGTATTAGAACATTTAGATTGTTATTGGAGGACGCATGCTGAACTCGGTATTATTTATCATTTAACATAGTGTGTGTTATATTCAGTACTTTATTTATATTATATAGATTATATATAAGTTTTGTGCTTAACTGCTTGTGGAGTAACATTTAAAGAGTAAATTAAAGACTAATAAAGAGTAATTAAAAGAGTAAACGAAATAAGCTGTGTTTCAATAGGGATAGATGTCTATACGCGGAGAAAAAAAAACATGAACGAACAGCGTGCGTGTTATTTGCTCGTCAATCGAATTTGCCGTGTGATTACCGTGATTGCCGTTTATATGAAGAATATCGTGGTCAGTAGGTCGGAAGGCCAAGTTCATCGTGCTAGATGACGCTATCACGATTATCCATCAACTGTCTGGAGTGTCTGGTCGTTCAACCGCGGTCTCGTTTGTGTACGTCGGTTGCATTTCAATTAGTGATGAAACAGTTAAATTTTGTGTTAAGAAAAAAAAACGCAACTTGTACTGCTTTTCCGTCCAAGATACTATTGCACGTAATTGACTATGATTGCACGCGAAAAATGCTATATAGTTATTGACAATATGATACCCCTCTAATGGAATTACTCGGAAAGAATACTGTCCAAGGGTGTATTCCTTGTCATGAGACTGTCTCCAATCAATGTGTCCAATTAATCCAAGCATGATCATCATGTATGACATTGCTTCGATAGAGCAAAATGATAAAAGTCCCTCGAATTAATCGCTTTCAGCCTTTTAGCTTTCAGAAAAATACGGTATACCCGGAAATTTTCAAGTACTGCCGCGTTTTTATTCGATAAGAGTTTCTTTTTATCGCTAGGCTTCTTATCATCCGCGACATCAAACCGCTTTTACAGCTGATTTCCGCAAATAAAGAAGGGAAATTGCTAATAAACTCTTGCGATCACTTCGGATATTCGTATATCAATCATACACAGCAGAAAGAACTTTTTTATCGTTCTCAGTATAATTCAAGTCTTGCTAAAGCTGATCGCGCAGTCTTCCTCTATAAAACGGGATGCATGATCGATAAATAAAAATGCAGATACAGAACTTATCATCTTCTGTTTCATAACGGTACAGAGTCTTGCAGCAGGTAATAGAGGTATGCGCGGTAGATATTTTTCAGAGAATGACATGTCTTAACATAGGTATTTTGCTTTTATTACTTAATATTGCGAGACAAAAAGTATTTTAGTCCTTATCGCTAAAACTAATAAAGTTGCAAAGAAATAATATTCGATAAGCGTCAGTTATTAATATTACTTTCACCGTTATTTTTTATCTTATTCTTATGTCAATGATATACTCGAGGATAACAGATGCATCGTTGTTTGTTCATATGATCATGTTATAAATACACATCGACATTTACTTGTGTACTCGTAGTGTAGAACGTATCTGCATTTTCATTGCTGACGAGTGGCGATGCAGATATGCCGAATTGATAATTTTATTTCTGAGTTAATTACGATTTTGAAAGATGACTCTTTAATAAATAAGTATTAGATGTAATAAAGTTATAAAGAATTTTTCAATATCGCAATCGGCTAAATCGTGCTTATCTAGGTGGGAGGGGGAATTACAAAAATACCCAGGAAACTTTCGGAGTGAAATCAACCGAAGTAAAAGTGGGACAATCGCGAATGCGTCCAAAATGAATATATTAGATCTTTCCAGTATAAAAAGTGTGCTTGTGTGGATATCGCATTTTGTTTGCAGTCATTCTCAGCCTTGAATTAGTAACTCTACTTGAAAATGGGAGAGGTTCTTTGTGTGTGTGTGTGTGTGTGTGTGTGTGTGTGTGTCGGGTTCTAATATGAAATTTATTACGAGAGAAGTTTAAATTATGAAACTTTTTTTAATCCTCCAGTGGGCGCGTGAAGTGTATCTTACACTCCCTTACAACATCTTGTAAAAAATGAATGTTCTGGACTCATTTCAATACAGAATCGACTATTATTGGGGAAAAAAGAAAAAAAAACATTACAGTTAAAGTTTCAACTTGTTATTATACTTTGAGATATGTGCATCAATGAATAATATTAAACAAAAAACATTAATTGATTTAATATTTATAGCATAAATAATGTAGGGTGTAATTTACACCCCTTTTACGTTTCAAATTTTCACGCGCTCACTGGAGGGTTAAATACTATATATCAACATTGTGGATGGCAAATTTTATATAAAATCTGTTATGTTTCACTGGAATTACATACAATGAGACAAAATATAATATAGACAAAAAAAATATATATATATATATTTATGAAATGTACACGCTATTGTGCTTGACTGCACTTGATTCGTATGTAATTCCATCTGATTAGCATCGGGAGGCTATGAATTGTAGCACATCGATAATGCTATCGGATATCTATCTGTGTACATTAAAACAATAGCAGAATAGTTTTGTGAAAAGAATACGTTGAAACTACTCGCTTAAATCAATATATTCTAGTCGTATCGCGCAGTCTAATTGTAAAACGTAGTTCGCTCTGTTAATAAAAATTAAATTACTGGCCGATAAGATTAGAGAAACTTTGTTCTACTAGGTAGTATATATCCGCGTTTTGCGAGTAAAATTATGTTAGTTCCGCTAGATATTTTATTATTATTACTTGATTAAAATCGATTAACACCAAATTAGAAGTTTTAATTTCGGAAATATCACTAATTGCGATGATTGATTGAACATGTATTTTATAAAGCGATTACACACAGAAGAATTCCTCTCTCTCTCTCTCTTCCTTTTTCTTTCTCTGTTACAAATAAGAACAAATAAAATTGATTTCGGATTCTGATTGAAAATCGAAAATAAATCAAATTGAATTGAGCCAAACAAGATGCAAGGTTTGGAGAATCTTTGGTTTAGGATAAACCAAGAAACCAAACACGATTTCTATTCTTATTCGGAGTTTGACGGTGTATACATTTAAAGCCGCGATTGTTCCGCGATAATGTGGCGATAACCGCGACTTGATGATCGAATCTTTCGTTTAGCCTCACGCGCATGAACTTTCCCTTTCACCGGCGCGCTTATATCTCGAATTATCTGTTCTCTCTCGTCATTAGGTCAACCGGGATCTCCGGCCTTCACTGTTCCTCGCAAACGTTCACGGGCATTTTGTTTTGCATTTTGCATTTTTGTAACGTCCGGCATCGTCGATGAATGATGTCCGATAATGGCATACATTTAATGTTTTTAATTTCTATGCTAAACTTATAACTGATATTTTGCTTTTATCTTGATCTAAATATTCTAAATTATATGCCAACTTCACATTTGAACAACTACTAAAATCATATTTGCATGCTATAATTATTATCTATGTGTATGACTCTAATATTATATAATATCAAACTTTGAAAGATTTTCTTAATATTTCAATTGTAATATTAATATATTAATATACATATACATATAACAAAGCTGCAATATTTGAAAAAATTTTTTAATATAAAAAAACCAATAAGATTATTATTTTTTTAATATCAGAAAAAGAAAGGAAACTGGAATTCCTACATTTTTGTGATTAGTCATTTCCCAAAGTATCAAGCTATATAGTTTGTGTTTTTGCATATCTGAAACTAGCATGTTAATACAAAAAGGAATAAAACGAAAGGTTTCGTTGCGATGTTTCTCAATCTTTTTACGTTCCCGTTAAATCAAATTTTTTTTTCATTTTTTTGCGTTCTTTCACGAATGCGATCTTCGGGATCAAGAGGCGGTGCAGAGATCAATGAAATTAAGAGATGGTCTGTTGTCGCCTACCATAAATGTTTTTAGTTTTCTTTAGTCGATCGAATACATTTTGCAGAAAAGTCATAGGAAAACGAATTTATAGTTGTATTTTAAAATAAATAGTATACAAGAACAAATAATATAAGAAATAAAATTAGAGACATTCGCACCAGGTGACAGGGCATCTCTTCATTCCACTGAGCACCGCCTCTCAATTCCGAAGGTCGTGAAAGATCGCGAAAAGAGAAATTCAATTATTTGGAAAAGAAAAAATAAAAAAAATATATAGGAATTAATATAATGTATATTAATATAATATACGTAAATATCAATATACTTAATATAAATATTAGTATAATAAAAGATATATGTGTGATTAATCAATAGATCTAAATTAAATATGTCAAGTAAATGCATGTATAATGCTTATCGGAGCAATTGAACTGTGCAAAGATACAGAAAACTTTGCACGACGCGATAAAATAATACAAATAAAATAGTACAGAGAAATAGAGAGGAACGGGGAGGGGAGAGCGAGAGAGACAAACGTAGTTAAATTAAAAAGAAAAAATTGAATTATAGATATATTAAAAAAACTTCTATCATATCATCATATCGTTAGTTATATCTAATTATGTCAATTAACACAAACACGTCAATTTCATGGTCGTCCAATACGTTAGACATTATGCGATACATGAAGATTAATAATAAATGATTAATAATAAATGATTCATAGCATTAATGGAAGATAGACTCTCATTATCAATAATATCTGTCAATGATAATTCAATCCAATTGTGTTTTTATCGCACGTGGTTGAAAATCCGAGTATATATGTAGTAATTGTGTTTTTGAATTCCCAGGAATTTTCGCTTATCTAAACTACTTGACGCCGAAGAGCAGAAAGGAGATCTTGGAGCTGTTGGTCGTTGGCCTGAAGAGATTAGAATATCGCGGATATGATTCTGCAGGTAAGTCGATATTTCTAATCTCGAAATCCTCTTTCCGCTCATGTAAACAATGCCGTGCGTTGAAAGCATTATTTCACGATAAAAAGACGGTGAGAAAAATAAGGCAACAACGAAAAGCAACGATTATTCATTTTAATAGACTATACCTTATACTAGAAAAATGCGAGATATTTAAGAAAAATTTATTAAATATCTGAAGCTGGTCGAAGAGTAATCTTTCTCACGGTTTTTCGCTTTATATATTATGAGGAAAACATGCAATTGTGTAACATTCTTGCGTTATGCACAGCTTTCTCAACATATAAATAAATACTTGCAGTTTTGAATGTCGTGTCAGAGAGAGAGAATAAGGTCCTTGAATATCCACCGTGGTAAAAGGATAGGATTTCTGCCGTCCAAGTTAGATTCCACCTGCATTTCATTCGGCCACTCTATTTCTTTCCATTCGTTTTTATTTTAATTCGCAATGCGACGGTTCGAAGAAAAAGAGAAAGAAAGAGAGCTTCTCGGCGAATAAATAAAAGAGGCGACACATCTGCACCGTATTAGTTCATAGGAATTCTTTCACACAGTGTCCTTTTTGCAGGCGTCGCCCTCGACAGTGCGGATGGCAAGGACATTTCGATTATTAAGAAGCAGGGAAAGGTCAAGGCTCTCGAAGAGGAGATATTTTGTCGTAAGTGCCGACTGAAGTTTTCAGACTTGCGGTACCACTTGGCGCGTTTCTTGCGGGTCGGGGCGACCACTTTTGTCGTTGTCGCATAAAAAGAAATACACGAAGGTCCTGTCATTCGTCGACATGTAAAAATCAACGATGTTTATTCGTAGGCACCAATCTTGACTTCGAGTCGGAAACTCAATGCCACGTCGGCATCGCTCACACGCGATGGGCGACCCACGGTGTTCCATCGGAGGTAAATGCCCATCCTCAGCGTTCTGACAACGAGCACGCCTTCGTCGTTGTTCATAATGGTAATGCTCGTAATATTGTATATGTGTGCGCCATGTATGCGTCCCGTTCCGAAATCTTTCTTTCGATTCTTTCTGTACGATATTGTCTTGAATGCAGGTATCGTGACGAATTACAAGGAAGTTAAAACTCTGCTGCAACAGAGAGGATACGTATTCGAAAGCGATACCGATACTGAAGTTATCGCTAAATTGATTCACCATCTCTGGGTACAGCATCCCGTGTATTCATTCCGTGAGCTTGTCGAGCAGGTTGTTCAGCAATTGGTAAGAATTACTAATTAATTAATATATCGGAGGAAGGATGAATCAAAAGCCTTTTTCTTCGTAGGAAAATAGAATATCTCGTTAATGGAAAATGTTTTAATGAAAAATGCTCTATAATTATTTCATTATTTTCTTTTATCAAGAGGTTCAAAATAATAAATCCAATGTAAGATTACAACGAAAAAAAATTATTATTTTAGGAAGGGGCTTTCGCGCTATGCTTCAAAAGCAAGTATTTCCCAGGCGAGTGCGTAGCTACGAGGCGAGGATCGCCGCTTCTCGTTGGTATCAAGACGAAAACGAGACTGGCTACTGATCACGTGCCTATTTTGTACGGAAAAGGTAAGTCTGATTATTGCAGATTGATCCAATTTCGATCTACACCACGAGAAATCAGGGGATTATTCCTAATGTCAAACGATAAGTATCGAGATCGTAATAAACTGTCGATTCAGCATCGTCTGGTATTTATCAATATAAATTATTTTAATATCTCGAGAGGCAAAGAGCGTTAGATACGCGTCTCCACGATAATTAATCAGCGGAGACGCACGAAGAGACGTTTGTATTATATTGCTCTATAGAATCTCTTTTATCTTTATCTATCCAATCTACCTGCAGTGTTAATTGTCAGTGTCGACATAATTCCACGTTCGAGAGAAAAGCGACTAATACTTATAACTGATAACCAACTAACATAAGCATGCGCGCTTTTCCCCATTAATTCAAACCACAAGTCGATATGGAGATCAACACGCTCGTGTGACTAAACTATATCTGGCTTCATTATTTATGTTATCACATACATCTCGTACTTAAATATTATATCGCATACTGCAACTGATCGAATGCATTACATCAGCGTTAATTTTTTGCGCGATGTTCATTGAGATAACGTTTATCAGAGAGACATCGATTGTATTATAGAGTATCACGCGTATTCATTTGTGCAAAAAAAATTTCTCCAGAGACTAGCGTCTTCATGAGTTAGTCTTTATATGTATTATTAAATATCAATTAAATATAATAATAGATATAGTTAAATAGAAATCAATTAATATATTTACTTTTAGGCTTGCAATATTTCTTTTGCTCCTTTTTGTCATTTTGTCTATAAGTATCGTAATTGTTAAAGAGTTTGAGTAGGTGCATGACTTGTTGTTTGTTTCTCTAGACTTTGGCAAATTGCATTGCATATAAGCTCTCTTTCCGTACGAGTTTAATGTGGATTATTATATGTGTTTCTTTTGCATGAACACCTTGCGGTTATGTTCTACAACTTTTCACGCCGTCAGACGACCTTCAATGCGCAATAAACAAAGGTATAATATACATTCTATTGTACTAAATTTATTTCGATTCCCGTTCTTGGCACTGAATCTCTCACTGTAACGAGAGCATAAGGAAACGAAACAAACGGTTTCATAACACGATATCTATATGTGATCAATCGAAATGTTTCTTGTCAATGTGCATATCGCATTGATCCATTCGATTTTCGATTTTTATTATAAACAATCGGCAAATTATGCACTGTCGAGGATGCATTATTCTATTCCTGTCGCACGATCCAGTGATTGAGGAATGCCTAAATCGGTATGATTCTTACGTACAATTGTCTTTTGTGAAAATTTCTTGTTAACATAGCCGATCTCGACGGTCGCATTCAAGATCGCGTCTTCTTCAGTTTCTTATCGTTCACGGGCTGTTATCCAATATTTGTTCTCTCGCTTTAACACAGTAACACATGCTCTCATTCGCTCGCTAATTGGCATATTTCTATTCTTATTCCAAATAAATTATTTTGTAACGCAAACCTGCTTACAAGACGAGACTTTTATAATTTTTTTCTTACAAATCCACGAACGCTATCATGATAGTGTATAGCACTATATTTTTTCAAGCGGCTTTATAGGAGCGCAAGTTTTGGCATTAAAAGTAAGACACCTGGTACGTATATTTTTAAAATTAATAAACAGAAATAAATGAATTTTAACGATTGCGATGAAGTATGTTGAGGATTATAAGATTTTATTGCTCACCGAGTGCTAACATAGTGCAATGACTTTTATCTAATTGTTAAACATAAAAATCTAAAAACGAGTAATCCCTTGACAGAAGACGTTAGCTCATTTTACACACTTACAAGAACCTGCGGCTTTTACACGATGTGTAAGTTGGGGAAAGTTTGTAAAAAAACATATCATGAAGAAAGTTAAGATCTCGCGTTTTATACATGTACATGTATATAATAAAAATTAATGTCAAGTATTTTTGTATTTCTAAGATAATGTCTAAATAAGACTTTTTTAAATAAAAAAATAAAAAAATTTATCTAAAATAATTTTCTTTTAAAAATAATCTTTAACGATAGATATTAGAAGAAATTAGTGAAGAATGATATCTTTTTTTCAAAAATTTAATATGTAGATATTATTTTTCAAATAAATTAATGCACGTAACGCGCTTGATACTCGCTCTTTGTACGCACACCGCACACCGCACTCAGCACTCATTCGTTCCATTAAATTTATATTTGCCGTTATATCGATCATTATGCTGTTACCGTTGTGGCATTATTTGTGCGCTAATTGTTTTTGTTTTCTTTCTCGTTTTCCTCCTTCCCGCGTCCCAATATGTGCGCAGAAGGTGAAGCACCGTCTCAAGGTAATACTTTACATCAAGTTTAAACTTCTCTCCGCTTGTTCTCTATGCCCGATTAACTGTCTCGGTGAATTGTGATTTGCTCGTTGTAAATAAATGTAATCAGTTATTTTTAACTACAAGCGCTTGGCCATCTTTCTGACTTTTATGGATAAAGACGATGGATGGATGGATGGATGGATAGATGATGGACGGTATATCGCGCTACGCTTTCCGTACGTATACTACCTATAACCTTTCCTATAATGTGTATAATTTACAAGTTATTCCCACTTTCCGCTTATAACAAGTTTTGCCTATCCAATGTTCGATTAATGTAATTGAGGAATATATAACATACTCTCGGGATATACATATAGTTAATACTATATAGTTATCGCTAGCGAATAATTGTCGCTATACCATGCCTACTACTTGATAAGAATATGTATATATTCCGTTAAGTGTTGTTGATCGTGTGCCTTGATTGTCGTTAGTGTCGTTACCGTTATCGATCACATCATGGCATTATTTTTATTCGTTTTTTTGTCGAGGTGATATCATTCTCATTGTCTCGCAGCAAGCTAATCAACATATTTGAATATTATTAATATTATCTAACATTCTTCAAGATTGCGAGATATGTGAGTGAATATCTAAATACAATACAATAGTCGCTATTTTTGCTGTTCGTATTTAAAATATATTGTATTCATTACATTATGATATTATATTGCGCCAAACTGGTGTGGGGCTTAGAGGAAAACAAGCAAATAACTCAATACTCTTATTTTCTCTACTGCATAGCCATATCGATTTATGACATCAAAAACGAGAAATAACGTGAAATCTTTTCTTGCTCTATGCCGAAGTAAATTAAGATTTTTTTTATCACCAAAAGCTCTCTTTGTTACCTCGTATTAGCAAATAAACGTATAATTCAATCTGCATGCGTTCTACACTTCTTAACGAAAATAGATCTTGTAACAGTTAATCAAAATTTAGAGCTAGTAATTCACGATAAACTTGTAATTTACAGCTGTTAATTTATGAATTGAAAAAAGAGTTTTTGGTATATCCTGCCTGTCTACACTATCGAATGAGCGTACTAGCAATAGTAGCATGAAAAAAAAAACTAATTTATTTCAATAAAATGTAAGAAAGAAAGTTTAAATGATTTCTCGCTTTTGGCATCATAATTCAATGTAGCTACAATAAGAAAACGGAAACTGTAATATAAATTTAGCACAACTGTAACAATAATTGAGAGAAATTAATAATTAACCATTTTTATCTTAAACATTTTAGATATCAACTTTGATTTTTTTATCACTAACACAACTTCGGTGCAAAATAAACAAGTACTATTCGCAATAATACGTGCAATAATAAATTTTGTATGTATAATATGTTATGTACATATAATATATATATATATATATATCTTGATAATATCATTAGTATTGCAATGTAGATGGTTTTTTATCATGCTCTATTGTTTGCTATACGTAAATACGTATATGTTTGCTTTACTCTTATTATCCCGAGAAGTTTTTAAGTAAAATGGAGAGTTCTGCAGTGGAATCTTATTTTCCATTGTTTGTACGATATTTTTTCCATGTAGTCATAAAAGAATTTTAAGTTGCAAAATTATAATATTTTACTTAAAAAATAGACTTTTTTAATATCTTTGTAAAATAGAACAACGGTTCAATCTCTGCGTAGATCATCGTCCGCATGGCAGAAATCCAGAACTTCCGGTGATTCCGCGTAGCGAGAGTACATCCGAGTTTCAACCTCTTGAGGATAAGGAGGTCGAATATTTCTTCGCTTCCGATGCGAGTGCCATAATCGAGCACACGAATCGCGTGATATTCTTAGAGGTGTGAATTGACCGTTGCACGTTTAACCAAATTTTAGGCGAGATCGCAAAAAGTTATCTCATGCATTATGTCGATAGGATGACGATGTGGCAGCCGTTAAAGAAGGCGCGCTGAGTATTCATCGTCTTCGTCGTTGCATGGATGATCCTCACGCTCGCGAAATCACGACACTGAAGATGGAGATCCAGCAGATCATGAAAGGCAATTACGATTACTTCATGCAGAAGGAGATTTTCGAGCAGCCAGAGTCGGTGGTGAACACTATGAGGGGACGCTTGAATTTTCAAGACAACACAGTCACCTTAGGCGGAATTAAAGTAACTCTTGCATATAATTTTTCGAAAGTGTTTTGGGAGAAAAAAATCTGGTAAAAATTGGAAAAATATATATATATAATATATATACTTTTTCAGGATTACATTCCCGAGATCAAAAGATGCAGACGTCTCATGCTAATCGGTTGCGGTACGAGCTATCATTCTGCCATAGCTACGCGGCAGCTTCTCGAGGAACTGACAGAATTGCCAGTAATGGTTGAGCTCGCATCCGATTTTTTGGATCGTAATACGCCAGTTTTTCGAGACGACGTCTGCTTTTTCATTTCTCAATCGGGTAAGGCTTCACGAAACGATTAACGCAGAATTATATAATAAAAATGTGAAAAATAAGCGGATAAGAAAATTCAAGTCAAAATATTGCAAATAATGCCGTTTTAACGCGATAAAAATTATTGGATTGTGATTGAGTTATTGTATTCGTAATAACAGGTGAGACAGCTGACACGTTAATGGCGTTACGTTATTGCAAAAGTCGCGGAGCTCTTATCGTGGGTATAACTAACACGGTCGGCAGTAGTATCTGTCGCGAATCTCATTGTGGCGTGCATATCAACGCCGGTCCCGAGATCGGTGTAGCAAGTACTAAGGCTTACACCTCGCAATTCATCTCTCTCGTGATGTTTGCACTGGTAATGAGCGAGGACAGAATCTCTCTTCGCGCGAGACGCTTACAGGTACGTTCACCTAATAAAGTTTAACGTTTAACATTTTATTTTACGTGTTTTATTATTATTATTTTTTTTTTAAATAAAGTGTGATTAAATCTTACGCATATTTTCCAGATTATCAAAGGCTTGAAAAATCTCGATAATCTCATTCGCGAAGTATTGAAGCTTGATGATAAAGTTAAGGAACTAGCCAAGTCTTTGTTTCAACACAAGTCCTTGTTGATCATGGGGCGCGGATACAATTTCGCTACGTGCATGGAAGGTGCACTTGTAAGTATGCGAGAAGAGAGAAGCGATAATAAGTTACTACGCGCGACCAATTCTAACTTGTAACACACTTTAATTTATTTGCAGAAAGTAAAAGAATTGACATACATGCACAGCGAGGGAATTATGGCCGGTGAATTGAAACATGGCCCTTTAGCTCTCGTTGACGATTCCATGCCGGTAATTATGATCGTAATGAGAGATCCAGTTTACGTGGTAAGTTTAATTAAGCAAATTTTAATATCCGTCTTACGCTCATGGGTACATTATTTGTACATTATACAGGACGAATTTAAAAGAGATACAAAAATGTAGCATATACAGCATAGTTGGTATATTGGTATATCGGATAACTTATTTTACAGAAATGCATGAATGCACTTCAACAAGTTACCGCGCGAGACGGTAAGCCTATTGTTATCTGCGAGGAAGGGGACGAGGAAACGAAGGCTTTTGCCGATAGGGCTCTTGAGATACCTAAAACTGTCGATTGCCTACAAGGAATTCTCACCGTTATTCCCATGCAGTTATTGTCTTTCCATATTGCGGTCTTGCGTGGCTGCAACGTCGATTGTCCGAGAAACTTGGCCAAGTCGGTCACGGTTGAGTAAAAATCGAACGGATTGTTGCATGAATTTCTTTAGGACCACAAGCTTGCTACTACGTGGTTACTACAAAATTTTATCAAGCCATACGAGAACGAGAATCATAGACAGAAGATAGAAGATAATTATAAATTCTTTCTCAAGCTTTTAAATCTCATTAAACTCGTTTAGCTGCTCGTGTTGCCCGCTCGTGATTTAAATTTAAGTGATGACGCTTGATAATCGATCTTATCAAATGCAAGAAGATTATAATATAAAGAAAAATAATCACCGATATGCACACGTTGCCAAGTCCTTTTTGAGGGAGAGATGCCAAATCGACCTAAGATTCGCTCATGTATTTTTCGTAACAGATATTATATTGCGCAACATTGATTAACGCAAACGTTTCTCTTTTACGAAGAATATAACATGAGAAAAAATCCTCAAATTTACATGATTCCAATATTTTCAATGCATTTAACATTCATATTTTAATTCGCGTAACATACAGTCAAGTTTTAAATATAATAACCATCGATTAAGCGATGCTTTTGATTTGATAGATATAGGATATAGTGCGATACAGCACGATTTCTTCGTCGATCGAGTTAAAATTAAGATGACGATAGAAATTTTCGTACGCGATAGCGATTATATGGTGGCTAATACATGCGAAATGATAATTATATTAAGTATATTATGCATAAGTATGTGTATATGTGTGCGGTAAATACCACAGATATGTCCAAACGGCATTTCCGGTAACTTTGTCTCCTTTATACATTGTATACAAGAAGCTACACATTCAAGACGATACAGAGAACAGAGATATTGCTATCTCGTTTGATATTTGGACGGCAATCGTTGTATCATACGCAGATATGCAATAGCAATTTTCTAACATAAGAGCTGTATCTTTTTGATAAATCTATGTCATAATTCTTTGTACAATTAATCAAAGAATATATAATTACAACTTGATTTATATCTACATTTATATTTATATAGAATAAGTTGTTTCTTTTCAGCGTTTTGGTTGAGATGAGTTAATTACTGACTATTCGACAGACTTATCTTAATTCAAGATTACAATCAATTTATCCTGATCCCAATGCAATTTATCCCAATGCATGATTTAATAGCAAACATATTAATATATTTATATCAAACCCCTTAGGCGATTTTATAGAAAATAAGAAACTGTATTAGATTATATATATTCTCCGCATAAAATTGAATTTAATTAAAGGCCTCTTTTAAGTTTAAAAGGTTTAAAATTCTTAATTATAACAAATTATATCTTGATTATTTAAATATTTTTCTAGTTTATGTGTACAATTTTAGTTTGCGATTTTTATTCATGTAGAATCAATCGATGAATCTGGACGGAATCGATCGCGAACGTATGTGTGATTCAGGTTGCAATCGATAATAGTATCCAATTGCACGTATCTCGATGGGGCATTCCGATGTTAACCAGCACACAATCAAACCTCGTGCTCCCCGCGGAAATCAGCGGCGCCCGTTGATGTCAGCTTCGCCGACAGGGAGAGAGTGCGGGTGTGCGGATCTGCGAGCGGTTCAGGGTTGGATGATGCCGAACCACCACCGTCGGTCCCTGCACGGGGCAACGAATAGCGGATAGTGGTCGCCGGGGCCACAGAGACGGAACGGGAGCGAGTCTAATGAGACGCGGAGGATGGTGACTCGCAGTGATGCTGAGACTTCTCAGCAACATAAGTGGCGGATGGAGTAGGCTGACTAGCTACGGGGCACTGAGAAAAAATCTTCTGCATTTTAGTAAATATTAGTTTGCATATAACCGTGACTCTATTTATTATATTAAAGAAAATTTTCTTTTTTTTTTATTACTATATTTTTTCCTCAGTGAATACACATGATGTATATTAAATAAAAAGGAAAATTTTCTTTAGTTTAGTAAATAAAGTCACGGTTATATGCAAACTAATATTTACTAAAATGCACAACATTTTTTTCTCAGTGTGTGCTCGGTGAGCCTTATTGTTAGTCGGTCCATATAGCTTACCTCCACTTTTATAGAGCCTATCCATTTCGAGGCAATCGTTTATAATATATTATTATAATATCTTTCGTTTCTCATATTTTTACATTTTATTTGCGTACATTTTATTCTGTGATATAATTTTTACAAATCCGTTGCCTCGAAATGATTGAAATAAAAAAAATAACTCACCGGCCGATGCGGAACAGCGGAGTTGTGAGTTGTAGCCCTGCGATGATCTGTAACATAGAAATATTTTTACATTAAAGTAGTGCAAGTGTCCAAGAAAATGAATAGGTACTTGAAGTAAATAATTATTATTATGTCGCGCCCGTTAAATTTCTAAAACGTTATTTTAACAGATATGTCTAATTTTAAGATGCTAATGCATATTTCCGCGCATTAACTCGCTCGCGTAATTAATTCGCGCGAAAAATCGTGCAAGTAATATCACGACCGTGCGAATAAGGGAGACGCGATCGACGTAATGTCTCTTCTCGCATATGCCGGAGATCGAACTTCGAAATTGCGAAATTGCGAAATTGCGCCGGAGTGAAACCTCGAACGACATTGTACGAGTTAATGAGAATCCATGTAATGGACGAAATCGCGCTTGAAAAATTGGCGGAATCTGCCATCCGCCACAGGACTGATAGGACTGACAGGACTGACAGGACTGACAGGACTGCAAAATGACAAAGGGATAACAAACTACTCACCTCACGGTCGCTCCGCCGTTGCCCGATGCCTCCCAGGCCCTCCTCCTCTCCTCGATCCTGCTTCGTTGGCCCATTGTCGCACTCATACTCACGACGCGACGTTCATGAACGAAAATCGACGATATCGCGGTCATTTATGATCGCGCGACACTTTTGACACTTTGCACGGCACTCCCGGTATTAATCTCGCGACGCGACGCGTACTTAATTACACGGCGACGGAAGAATTACGTCGGAGAAACTTAATTGGAACGAAGCTATACAATCCGCTTGACACCCACGACGCCGCGTCGCGCACCGTGACTGACCGTGACTTCCCGCCATTTCGCGCGCGGCGCAGGGCGCAGGTCGTGCAGGTAGACGCGAGATGCGACAAGTGAAGCGAATGTGGCGGAGATTCGAGAATTTCGTAAATCGCGCGGCCAACTTCGCACTTTGAACAACGATCAATAATGTCGAGATTACTTTTACGTATCGCAATATAAGCGGCGCGGCGCAAGAGGAATAAATTGATGAATTAAAATCAAAGATCAAAAAAAGATACACACACACACACACACACACATTCGATGTATCACAGGTTTTTGTAATCTGCACAATCGGATCTCTGGCGATTCGTATATTACTCCCCGATGCGTGCGAGCTGCGAGCAACGACGACATCAGGAATAACGGGCCGCGGGCGCCGCGATAACATGAGTAGTAGGGATGGAGAGGGATAGGCTTGCACACACCCGGTACGTGGCATACCGAACTGACCCGGCGCGCGGCGCGCGGCGCGCACCGTGTGTAGTCACCCTACTGCGCGCGGTTACCCCCACTCTGTCCCCACTACTCATGTTTAGCGCGGCGCCCGTGGCCCGTTCTGACGTCATTACTCCCGAGTCCCCGGTCCAGTTGTCCAGTGCTTCCGCTTCCCGCTCCGGTATCGCAGAATATCGCGGAATTCTCGGAGTAAATACACGAATCGCCGGGTGTCGCCGGTCGTCGGGATAATCGCCGGGTCCGATTGTTTAGCTTGCGAAAAACTGTGATACAGCGAATGTTCATTTAATTCATGTGCTTCGCGGATATACGGATTGAGGTATGCCTACGGATGCCGAGGTATGTCTCGCATTCGATAATATATTTCGAACGATTGATTTCGCTTTTCTCAACCGTCAACTTGATTCGCGCGTCTCGCGATTTCAGAATCAAGTGGCCGTCGTTCGTCGGTCCGTCGTTTTCGGAACACGGATAAGGAATATACGGGTGGACCCTGAATCGAGTGACGCCGCGAGCCGCGAGCCGCGACGTGTTTAATTAGCGATTAGTGTCTATTAACGATTTAACCTCGCGTTTAATCGTGTTTGACAATTTGGCGATCGTGGAGGATAGATATAAATCGTTCATAAATCGATAATTTAATTATTGCATGTAGTTAATCAAAATGGCGTAATCGCATTCTCGCGACAGTTGCTAAGCTCCTGGCCGGTCCTGGCGAGTGAAGTTGGCCGTGCGATTTACGAATTTCTCTCCGCCATCTTTGCTAATTGCTTCACTTAAGTCACGTCACTCACGTCTACCTGTGCGCAGGATGGCGGCAAGTCACGGCGCGCGACGCGGCGTCATGGGTGTCAAGCGGATCGTATAGTTTCAGTTTCGTTCGTAGTTTCTCCGACCGCGACGTAATTCTTCCTTCGCCGTGTAATTATATAAGTATACGCGCCGCGCTGCGCCGCGCCGTGAGATTAATACCGCTCGGGAGTGCCGTGCTTTCAGTGTCGCGCGATCATAAGTAACGATATCGTCGTTTTCGGCGTTTTCGCTCATGAACGTCGTCGCGTCGTGAGTGAGTGCGACAATGGACCAACGGAGGAGGATCGAGGAGAGGAGAAGGGGGTCTGGGAGGCATCGGGCAACGGCGGAGCGACCGTAAGGTGAGTTATAGTTATAGTTATTGTTATTTGTTATTTATTATTTTGCTGTCCTGTCAGTCCTACTAATTACGCAAGCGAGTTAATGCGCGGAAATATGCATTAACATCTTAAAATTAGATATATATCTGTTAAAATAACGTTTTAGAAATTTAACGGGCGCGATATAATAATTATTTACTTCAAGTACGTACTCATTTTCTTGGACACTCTTGCACTGCTTTATTTAATGTAAAAATATTTCTATGTTACAGATCATCGCAGGTCGTAGGGCTACAACTTACAACTTCGCTGTTGCGCATCGGCCGGTGAGTTATTATTTTTATTTTAATTCTTTCGAGGCGACGTGCCCATACCTGTCCGAACTTTCGGGACAAGCGTTTAGATAAGCATTTAAAATAACAATCATGAAAAGGCGAGATGCAGTACAATAGAAAATATAAAAAAACGAAAATGCATTCGATAAAGCAAAATTATCATTCGCGTTAGTTTAATGCGGAAAGCCAGGTGTTCTCTTATATCTCTTCAGATGTATCGAAATCGAAAGGGATTCGAAAAAGCGTCGCGGATCCCGAAAAAGTAACGCGGCGAATAACGAGGAGGCAATAAGCATATCGGGTTCTCGGGTGTTCAAGCGTAGATCGTCGAGATCTCTCGAACTCGAGAGTCGAAATCTCGAGATCGAAGATTTTGCCTATGTCTTTCGAGCAAAGCGACGCCAAAGTCAGACACGGTCGTTTGAATCGAACGCGCCAGTAGTAAATCTCGTGTTTGCGCCCGACGGCGCGCCGCCTCTACGTAATAGTATCACTCGGATTGTCCGCGCGCGCGCATCCGTAATTCTCATTCCGCGCTCGCCCTCGCCCTCGCCATCGTCCGCTCGTCCTTCGCGAAGGAGCCGAAGGAGCGCGCCGCGCCGCATCGCGCAATTCGCGCACAATCGACGATTCGATTCGTCCGCCATTGCTGGCCGCCCACTCCCTCCATCGCGCCGGTTGTCGCCAGTGCGCGACTTGGCGACTACGCGAGTCAGTTCAGTCCAGTTCAGTCAGTCAACGATCTGCCGGGGACTGGGGAGTAGTGCGGAGTCGTGGACGTCGTACGTCGTACGTCGTGGACGCGTCGCGGTAGAATTTCCCGCAGACGACAGAGGTGAAGCAGCGATCGGTTGGCAGCGCGGCGCGGATCGCGAGATTTCCTCTCGCACACCGTTGACCGTGCGTCTTCGTTGCTGTCGTCGCGTCGCTCGTTGTCGGTGCTGTTAGCCTACGGAGCGAGCGTAGCCCGCCTTTTAAGTTTTCCGTTTCTCTTTGCCCGGTCCGGCCCATCCGCGATCCGCCTCACTATCAAGTATCATCGCCCCTCCACCTCGTCCGTAGTGTCGTCGTCAGCGTTCGCTGCCGCTGCCGCCGCCGCTGCCGCCGCCGTTGCCGCCGCCGTTGCCGCCGCCGTTGCCGCCGTTGCCGCCGTTGCCGCCGCCGCCGCCGCCGCCGTCGTCGTCGTCGTCGTCGTCGTCGTCGTCCCCGTCGTCCCGGTGTTGGAGCAGCGCCGCGGCGGTTCCCCTCTATTGATCGAATTTGACCTGCGAAGTTTCCCCTAGCGCGTGTGTGCAGTAATAGTGGCGGCCGGTAGTGGGTCTCTCGCGCTCGTGTTTCCGAGTCCGGTAGTGCGGTTAAATTAATCGCGAGCAGCCTCGGTATGTCTTTGCCAACGGCTTGCACGCGGTTCAGTGACAACTACGACCTGAAAGAGGAACTCGGAAAGTGAGTACCGTAATTTTATATTTTATTTGCGCCTGTTCGCGCCGCGCGAGCGAGCGTGCGAGATTGCTCTGCTCGCTTGCTCCGCTTACTCCGCTTGCTCCGCGTGTCGCCGCTCCCTCGCATTCGCACGCTTCATCCTTCTTCTATATATCGCGCTTTTGTCGTCTGACCGGTTCCTTTCCTGTCTCTACTGATAATATTCGTACGAGAAGACATAGAGGGAGAGAGAGAGAGAGAGAGTGAGAGGGAGGCAAGAAGGGAGGGGAGAGAGTTCTGCGGTCATTCGTGCCGGCGCGGTGCGGCGTCCGTCTTCGGAGTTCGGAGCAACTTCTTCTTCCTCGCCGGACAATCGCGCGCGCGTATCGACTTCACGCGCTCGAGCGAGCGCGAGCAAGCGCGATAGCGCGAGGACGTGCGCACAGATCGCGATTATTCACGATCGACGTACGTAGCAGACGACGCGGCGCAGCGCGGCGCGGCGAGGTCGGCCATAATTGTTCCCTGCGTATGCGGGGTACGTCTTTTCACCGCTTTCCTTCTTCTCCTCCTTCTCCTCCTCCTCCTCCTCTTTCTATCTACGTTTGCCGGATTCTCTCGTTCCTTATCATCTTTTCTCTTCTCTTCCATGTACGCGTCCTGCGCCTACTACGCGCTCTCGTCTCGATCTCTTGATGTATGTCATGTCACGCCAAGTCTTGAGGCTTTTCTTTTCCCTCTCTGTTGCGCGCGCGGCGCGGGAGACACCCCGTTGCATTTCGTCTATATTTAAGCGCCACGGGCACGGGCCGTCCGCCGTCCGCTCAGTCTCTATATATAAAGCGTTAGGGCGCCTGTTCCTCTCCGCGCCGCTTTCCTCTCGCGCTGGTGCGAGAAGCAACGGTAAGCATAGAGCTCCGAGCATCGTGTATACTTAGTGTATACGCGCGCGGATCTGTTACCGAATCGATATCGCGTCTAGTCGCGTCGTCGCGCCGCTTTTTACCTTCGTTACCTTCTCCCCCTTATCTCCTCCGCTCTCTGCCCTCCGCCCTCCGGCTTCTACCCTCCGCTCGCCCGCGTTCTCTATCTTTTTACCCTACTCTCGCCATCTCCCTGTCCACTCGCTTCCCCCTTTCTCGTTCCTCTGCCACGTTTCACCTTCTCCGTTCTCTCCTCCTCCTTCTCCTCCTTCTCCTCTTCTTATTCGTCATCCCTCTCGTCGATCTTCTTCACCCTCGTGGCACGAGCGACGGCAGGTGGTTGCAGTCTTGCATGCTGTTATCCCTAAAAGTTACTAGATCTTTCCTCGGCGCGATCTCATTGCGATCGAAAAATTTATCCGCTACTTTTGCAATACGTAACTATTCAAAAATTTCGTTAGAAATTAGGGTTAATACCTGTTAATGTATTATAGTTTGTATAACTTTATATGTATATTAGTTTTGATGTAACTTTGTTAAAAAAAATTAGTTACATACATATTATGTATGCGTAGGTATATATGTGTAGAGATATATATTCTAAATTAAATATCATCATAATTTTCTCTCTCTCTCTCTCTCTCTCTCTCTCCCTCGTAAAAATATTTTATCGACGTAGTTGCCAATAATATATTTTGCGTTGAATTTGATTTATTTGTATAAATCTGGTACAGACTAACATTTTCCAACTGTTAATCTCCATTAATTCTTTTATCCATAACTGTGATCGCTGCAGTTATAGTTTTCTTTGTGTTTCTCGATATACGATACATTTCATGCAGGGACGAGAAGATCCGATACAAATATCGACGCGTAAGAAATTGATAGGTATTCTGATATTGGAATGCACGTCAATGCATATACGTTTCCGTAGATTGTACCCGATTTATAGCGCTTTCCGCTACGCTGAAGAACCGCATGAATGAATTGTTCGACGTTTGCTAATTGTAAATCGCATTTCGGAGCGACCGCGGCGAGTATGCCGATATACTCACCGATACTCGTGGATATTCTTATGTTCTCTTTTTTATTAGAGCACGATACTTGGTATCTGGGGCTCGTCTGCATGCTTCTTTGCAAGAAAGCGATGAGCCATCCTAGCTCGACTTTATTGTATTAGCCCTTTTAACCTTTGTACCTTTTTTATCGAACGACAACTATTTTTAGTACGTACATTCTTCTATGTATATGTATACAACAGTAGTTAAGAGAGTAGTATTAGTTAAGAGGGAGTTGCCCTAAATTAAATTAGGGTGAAAATGTTTGTTTTTGACAGACATCTAAGACGAAGCGGGCGAGATTCAAGTATATTTCAATCAGTATCAGTATTATTTTAAAAAACAACGAAATATTTTTGCTAACGATTTTTTAACTCTCCTAATTACAGTTTCTATCTTTGTTTTAATACATATACAATCAATATTTTTAAGCCAGATTATTATATTTTGCGCATATGTTGCGCTAGGAAAATATTTTTTCTGAGATACTCCAATTGTCAATATTTCAGCATATCTAAACGTTTTCTTAGTGCGAGAAATTTTAAGAGTCGATCTATAAATGCGAGACTTTACGTTTATCCCAAGTCCAAGTTCCAAGTGATATCTATAAGTAATGTAATGGTACATATATTTTTAGGTATAATTATAAAATGTATCTTTTTGTACATTTTTATTTATTTTTATCGACTTTTATTGCGAAAGGTGTATTTCGATAGTCGATACTAACAATACTAAATAATTTTGTAAGAATTGATATGACTTACGTATGCGAGAGTTAGATTCCATGATATAAACATCTATAATTTGGAAGCTTGTGAAATATAAAACCATATCCAACATATAAATTCAAAACATAAGGGGGGGGGTCTGATACGTTCTAGTTCCGAATTATATCTTCGCTTTTTATCTTAATCTTGTAAACAAGTGCACAACACACAGAATGTGCGACAAGTTGCTTTATTCTCTGTTAGGATCTCTCTCTCTCTCTCTCTCTCTCTCTCTCTCAACTCTTCACGATTAATTTTGCAACTAATTAATCGTTAATTGCGTGTATTATGCTACTACATAATGACTTTCCAGTTTCTCTGAAATATTCAAGGGTACACAAAAACAATATATTCGATCACATCCCACGTCTTTTCGGCAGAGTTTACGTCATAGTTGATAAATACATGGAGACTAGAGCGTTATATCAGATCACCTGCTGTCCAATAATAGTTGATTCTTCTTTTCAATAGCTCTCCATATCATTCATGATGATCATATCGTATGCAAGGTGTCAGCGTTTATCGTCTTATCGAATATTTTCTCGTACCTGTACAGTGTAGAGAATTAAAATTGCTGTTTCTATATTATTAAAATCTTAATAAAATTGTAAAATTGTTTTAATTAGGCCGATACAAAATAATTGCGTTTCAAAAAAAGAAGAGATGGCGCTTTTAACCGCGGGTGACAGTACATATTTTGATGAGGTAGTACCTGATGTGCTACGATTAACAATATACATATGTATATCGTTATAATTTTGATCCACCTTTAAACTTTTGTACATTAGAATAGTAGATGATTGTGCAAACGTTTAGAATCTCATATTCAAAGAGAGAAATATGCCGTATATAGATTGGTAAGTCATTCTTTACCTTGTTTAGAACACACATTTTACTTTACGTGACGATGCTACTTTGTAAGTTCGTACGTATTGTAAACTTATGCACTAAACTTGAAAATAGTGATTCAAGTCGTAAATACTTGAAAGCCAACTTGTCGCCAACATTGAATTAACTGAAAATAGAAATTGTAATAGAAATTATAATATTAGAAATTGTGGGACTAAGGAAAATACATATAGAGAAAAAATTATTTATTTAGCCGTTAAAGAAATGTAAATGTAATGGAATGATGATTCTATATACTCATTCCGCCAATTTTATCAGAATAATTCATCGTATGTATTTTGTCATGTTATGCATTGTCGCCATTGTCGTGACAAATGCGATAATTAAGGGTGACAGTTAAGGTGGATAGTGTGGATATGTGGTTTTTTAAATGTGTACAATAAATGTGTGAAATGCACAATATATGACGTGAAAATAACAATTTGTATACCTCTATCACTATATCCTCTTATATAATTCGTATCTGTGTGGACTTCGATTTCTGAATATTCGGTGATGTTTTGAGAATTTACGGGACTTTGAAAGTATATAATCGATATTTTTCCAAAATACATATAAAATGATTTTTTCATCGCACTTTCCGATGTCATTATTCGTAACAATTTCTTCGCATTTCTCGCATGGCAATCATTTTGTCACATTTCCACGTGCGTTCACCGATGCATCATTCAGTTTTCAAGTACCATCGAGTACCATATAGATCAGATTTACCAGATAGATCAGTGTCAGTCGTTTTGCAACATTCGCGATATGCGAGAATGCAAAAGAGTTAAAAATTGTGATGCGTTCGTGTAGATCCAGCGTCTTCGTGTGCGTGTAATGTATTCAGGCAGTTTTGTTTATAATTAAATTAAAAGCTTTGCACGTATTTCTGAATATTATAATATTTACTTTCCAATTTTATTATTTTCAACATAATTATAATTCTATAGAAATATATATTTTCTTAAATTTGCTGAGTTTAGATTTTGAATGGTTTTGACAATGAATCAAGCTTATATGTATATGTATATTAATTCGCGCGTTAAGTTGGATTCACTAAGTAAACAAGTGCGATCAAACACGAATGCGTAACTCGCTTCAACGAGGGTGAATCCGGTGAACACGCTGGTACTCACGAAACGCCTTTCGCAGGCATTGAAGCAAATTGTTCATTCGTGTTTGTTCACATTCGGTTGCTTGGTTCGGATTTGGCTTCGGATTCGGCTTTACATACGCGTGTGGCACATGTGCGCCATATAGTAGGTGCGAGATATGTATATACGTGTGCGTGCATTCGTGGCACGGCATAATCATAACATTTCTCTCGCCTTTTGTATCCGTTGAATAATTCACGAACGGCGCGCAAAGACTTTGATATCTCGTCGGGAGAATGATCGTTTCTTACCTATATACTTATTAATTATAATTATTGATTTTACTGTGTGACGCGAGAATGTATGATAATTGCCGGACGTAATCGACACAAGATAGTTTTCATCCTCGAGGCATTCTTTTTTCTCTTCCAAGTGCCAAGTGCCATGCAATACTGATAACGCACGGAGAAAATTTTATAGTAAATATTACTATGGTGTCGCACTAGCTGCGGACCATCGAGCAATTTCAAGTAAAAATACTATGTTTATGGTAAAAATTACGATATTTAATCGTTTTTAAAACAATAATTATAGTATTTTAACTTGAAATTCCTCGATGGTCCGCAGCTAGTGCGACACACCATAGTAATATTAACTATAAAATTTTCGGTTACATGTTTCTTCCTTTTCATACATAGTCAACTTTTGCAATTTATGGTTTCGAATATTATTGGCCGGATAATTTTTGTATTTTTTTTTTGGGAGTACGAAATGTAGACACTTACTTAGTTTGCAAAAACTTCCCTTAAAAGCAAAACTACGGATAATTGACCGAGATTTCCGTATTTTTTTTTTGTAGAACTGAAACGAGCGTAAAAGAGCAGATAGCAAAATGAAAATGTGAAATGTTGAACAGATGTCGACATCCGCTATTCGAATAGACGAGATATATTTTTCTTGAAATTGATATCGGGAAAAGTGGCGCATATGCAACGAGTTGAATACGACTTTAATACTAGAGCCTTATAAACTGTAAACTAAATTACACGATATTAGATTCAGTAGGAATAGGCATATGTGTATGTCACACGAATTTCGCTCCGTTCTAAAAACGGTCTTTTATCGAAAAATAATAGCGCGCGGAAGCAATTTCCATCGATCCCGCAATTGTAAAGCTATATGGCTAACTCATTTATTCGGAGCGAAACCTTTATGCTTTACGTATAATGTTCATGTGTATCGCGCTAATTATGAATGCATAATTTTACATCATCTGCGCGCATATAAGTCTTGTGGGCGTATAGTGTGACATAAACTGTAAAGATAGGCATATCGATTTGATCCTCGGATCTTCGGGTTCTCGGTGCAGGGCCGGAAGCGGAGAAGCTGCTTACGGCCAAACCGATCCGCATGTTGATTTTGGCAACGATCGGCTCACCGGCGCTGACATTAAGACTGTGGGTAAATATTGGCTCTATCGAAAACTACGAAGGAAAATGCCAATTCCCGCGTCGCACACCAAGTAATAGCGCCATCGACGGTGAGCGCGTTTGCGGTGCCGCACCTCGCGCCGCGCCGTGACGGTTTACTTACGAGACTCATTGTGTGTATGTATATTTTCCACGCCCGCGCCGCGAAAATTGCACGCGACGGTACTTATATGGATTATTATCTCTTCTCCTTACCTTACACTATTCTTTTATCTATAGATACGCGTCTCAACAGATTAGTTGTGCGTTTCGCTCGCGGTCTCGTTTGACAGTTATCGATATATTTCGTAAATTTAGATATTTTGCAATGTTACGGTCGATCGATAAAACGTAAATTAACGGTACAGACAGCTATATAAGCAAAAGTAATATAAGGAAAATAACAACGATGTCTTATTGCGCTAATATAATAAGGATAAACTTGATTTTAGTTGAAACCAGTAAACATGTATAAATTGTGATGTAAGACAGAAAAATACTGATTGTTTCTACTGTGGTATATACCAGAAACTTATTTATTCTATACTATACATTTTGCTATATTTATTTTGCTTTGAAAGAACTGTGTGTAATTTGATGTACATTTGATGTGTACTCTTGATATGTACGTGTATATAGAGCATGGCGCGACCTTTTTCCCCTTTGCCTTTTTCGAATTTTCTCTTTTCCGATCTTTTTATTTAAGTTTTCTATAGAAAATACTCGCTTCCGCGTGCACTCAAAATTTTGTCTCGACAAACATTATCTCGCGTCTATTTTGCGTTTGGTGTGCAGTATATCAAATCATATTTTTGCTTTTCCCTCTTTCAGAAATCGCGAAAATTATGCCGTAAATAAGCGGAAGAGCTTGAAATCATGCTAGGAATAAAAATGTCGTCTTTAGAAATGGTAAACGTTAAACCGCGTCTGTATAACGAATCTCATTATTTTTATATATGATTCGTCCTTTCGGGAAATCTAAGATTGTCGGCAAATGTATAAAATGTTGTCAGACAATTGGATCGATCTGTTGCAAATTTTTGATTGACTTTACGACGAAGTGATTTCATACTTTGCTTTGCAATGAATTGAACTTTGCAACTTTGGATATATGTGCTAAATTCTGTTTTTCGTAGAAATAAAATTTTACATAAATATTATATAAATGAAACGTCAAAGAGGGAAAAACATGACAGTAATCTTCTCTGGTTAAAATTTTGAGCTTTCTCTCTCTCGCCCCTTCCCCTCCCCCCAAGCACGTAAGATCCATGCATTTTAATTTCAAGGAATTTAAAATACATTTTCGAGTTTGAGATTTCGAAATATGACGCCAGAAGGAAATAAAAAAAAAAGGGAGAAAAGAAACTTTTGCGCCAAATAAGTAGCTTAGGAAACGGAATGACTCAATCAATCGCAATTCTTTTTCTCTCGCGAGATAAGACGCAAGGAGGAAGCAAGTTGCGTTCGATTGTCTTATCTTCGATGCATGGCGACGGTGGCAACGGTAATAAAAGAGTAATAAACTCGCCTTTGATAGCTTGTAGCTCGTCGATATCGATTTATTCGGACGATTCGGTCGACCTTGTGCGACTATGACGACTGAGATGGCAACGACGACGGTGAGACCAAATAGAGGAGCATATGCGTTAGACGGCGCGGTAAGATGAGAATTTATTTGCTTCGGCGTCTTTTTGCGTGCTTCGCCGTATATTTATTTATTCTGTCAGCACGGCTTTTACGGTCGTGGGAACGTTTGCATTGCTATACAAGGAATTTTTTGTAGGCTTTTGCAGATCGAACTCCGGCGTGATGCGTGCGCGAACCAAGACAACGTCCAGACGAAAGTCCATTCAGTCATCATTCGCGGTCATCGCTATTACACACAATAAATAATTTTAGTTTATAATTTATTCGAAGAGGTGCGCATTGCCTATTGAAATTACGTCTTTGTAATGAATGAAAGTTAAACTATGGATTGCGCGCGCGGTACATAATGCGAATATGGTTACTCCGAGATTAGATTAGGATTAAATCTCACCAAACATATATCTTACAATTAGTTATATATTTGATATTCTATATACATATCGCATCTAATACACATTTACATTTTCAATCCTCCTTTCACGTTTGGTATAGACTTACCTATAACCCGTTAAGCTATAAATAATAAATATTTGTCATTACATATTTTTTAAATCAAACTCGAAATTTAAGGTCTATAGAGAAGCGCAAAATTCGTTCACAGTTTAACAATGGTTATGATTTCGTTATAGGTATATAATTTCATCTATGATCTGCCAGTTATTAAATGCCTCGAAATTTTTACGATAAAAATTTTGTTCACAATTCATCAAGAAACGTGTCTAGTTACTGATGTTTACAGTCATGTATTTGATTTACACTTCGATGATTCGGAAAGAGACTTTTTTCTCGTTAGATTTCTGTGACGGCACTGACACCGTGATGTTGGCCAGACGGTACGGTAATGTCACAGGATCGATCTTGCAGATGAGAGAGTTCGCATATAATGCCGCCCGGAAACTCGATTCGGGTGAACCGACCGTACATACATCGCGCTAGGAGAGGAAGTGAAACATTGCAGGACGGAGAGAACTTGATTCGGTCGATCCGAACGACAGCATGATGAGAGAGAGAGAGAGAGGGAGAGAGGGGGGGGGAGGGAGAGAAGACAAAGACCCCGATATTCGGTGTTGGTCGTGCGATTTAACGAGATTTCGCGGCCGTTGACCGAACATCGTTGACCATCGCTGCTACGGCCGACGATTAATTAACAGTGCCAGTTAATGCCTCGCAATTATTATGCGCCGGAATGCGCGCACTTACGCGCCGTGCACTTTGGTTCGCTATTAAGCAAACGACCGGCTGCGGCGAATTGTAGGGTGCTCGCACGGCTCTTTTCGCATCTTCCTTCCGCGTTGAATGCTGGAAATTAAGCAGTTGGCAAACCAACCGCGCCAACGTGATTTAATTTTCTCTAAAACTAGAACTTGAAGATCGACACGATGTGTTGATCTGTTTTGAACGCGCAGATATTTCGTTGATTATGATTCCATTGCTGCAAATAGATCGAATCTCGGAATATTAAAATTCTACGTGGTCGCTCTGTAGATTACGAATACTTGTATTACAGGAGATGGCTATTTTGCGTTTAGCAGAGAATCATTAAACTTTTGCGGCGCGAGCTATAAACGAGCACGTAACTTAATATAGGCAAACTTTACAGAAAGTTGTTTAATATTAATATTTATAATGATGCATTACGCGAAGAGTTATCTTTAATGAAATAATTTATTGCAAAAAGATATCTCTCGAAAACATTGATATGATGACAAAGTCTTACAATTAAGTTTAACTCACGTGCTGGAATTAAAATAATTGTGTTATTAATAAGATGAATACCTATCGCGGGATAAATTGGTTAGCCAAATATGTAATCGATTGGTGAATCATGCTTATATTGACGAGAAGATGATAGTCTCTTAATTTCTGATTACATTGGCTAGAGCACCTGGAAATTGCTCAACATTTTCAGTGTGTCATTTTTCGTAAGGCCGGTTCTACAATCAGTCGTATGTCGTAGTCAGATGTCGGCACGCAGCCGATGCGCGATGGTCCAATGAGAGAATTTCTTTTTCGAAAACGAATTTTTCTCATTGGACATACGACTGACTGTAGAACTGGCCTAAAAAATGGAGACGAAGGGGTCGCATATTTGGATAATATTACCTTATCCTTGTCTAGCCACGTCTCCCAAGCTCGAGCCCGAGCCCGAGCCCGAGCCCGAGCCCGAGCCCGAGCTCGAGCCCGAGCCCGAGTCCGAGCTTGGGGCCTGGAGCCATTAGGACTTTAGGACTCGGCCGTATTCGGCTCGGCTCGTACTCGGTTGGGAGGGCACTGAGGTCTGAGGGCAGTCCTCCACGTGTCTGCCGGAGAGGGTCTTCCCTAGAGATATTTCTAACGCAGGTACGATCGATAACCCAACGCTCTTTCATGTGGTGGGTGTGTTTATCGCACACAGACGTATACACGTGCGCGCAAAGACAATGCGTATACAAATGCTCATAGACATATGGAATTGTTTCATGTTTGCACGGTAAATATGTAGTGTTATAAACGCAAGGAAGGGGATATTGATTAATAGGTTAACATATTAGCACGCGGTGACGAAGGAGGTCGATATACAAATGTGCTCCAGTTTGCTTGATTACTTAGGCTGGTGTGTGTGCGCAGGTTAATTCCGCGAATGATGCTTCGATAGTTTTCGCTTTTCCGAAATAGAACTCTTTCGTTATTGTCATATCCTAATTTTTACAAAACGATAAAAAATTTATATGTATATTTATATGTACTTAATATATTAATATTGAGAAATTCTATTATTATCTTCAATAAGCACAACGTGATTTTCTACAAGCATATATCGCTTTATGATGCTTAAAACAGTGAATAATACCGTTTCTTGCGCAATGTAAGTTATAGTACATTTTTGTGGAAACGCGGCTGTACTTGCGAGCGAAAGGGCTAAGTATCGCACTCTTTTTCTCGCTCATAATTTGGACCAGCTAACTATAAATATGGAACGCATTAGCATGACATTCTAGCCGCGCTATTATCATCGCGATTTATTTCAGTGCGTAAAGTTGAAGGAACCAAGGGAGATCTATGTTAATTATTTTTTACTTTGGTTAGCGGGATTGATATGCATGTAGAGTCTCCTAGATACACATTATTCTTATACACGTATATAAGACTGTTTGTTTCAACTTTGTGGGATATGTTTTCAGAGTTTGAGAATTTTGAAAATAGTAAATGTGAATATATCGGAAATAATTTTAATAAATTGACACGTGTCATACAAACGTTATAAAAAATATATTCGTCTAAATTTTTCTTAATCTGACACTAAGATTCTAACTTGAGAAATTTTACATAGAAACTAAATCAAAATTTAAGAATGGTTGCTTATTAACTTACAGATTAATAAATACAGCTTGCAGTTAAATGTGTTAAAAACTAAATAATCGACTTCTCGTTATTATTGTTTCGAATAATCATGTAAATGCTACGTTCACACGACGTTAAGAAGGGGTCATGAGAAATCTACTTGCTATAAAATTACTATAGATACTGTAGAACTTACTGTATTTCTTACGTTCTCTACCCTTCTGCCCCTTTTCCGGGTATATCCTCTCCCTTGCGCGGCAATGCCGCGATGTTGCTAATAATAGTGAGCGGCACAGGACGAAAATAGGCCCTGCAGAACTATGCAACACGCGGCTCGGGAATTTCATCGTCTGCTGACCTCACACAGCCGTTTCCCCTATTCTAATGAGACCATGCCGTTTCACAAAGACATACGTCGAGTTCCATCGTTTCAACGCATCTCTATATATTTCTATTTTTTTATAGAGTTTATCTAACAATGACCACGCATCATGATGGCGCGAATGTAAATATGATGACATCGACGATAGCAAATTGAAGTCCGTTAAAGGATTGCGCGATTCATCAAGTCTTGGATCTTTAAATTTATTTATTTGTTGACCCTAGAGTTCCTATAATAAGAGTTAAGCCAATGTGGTGACGATTTTTGATTGGTCCCGTCATATGTTTCAGCCAAGTTAGTGAGAGTGAGACAAAATGTAAGTGGGAGTGAGACAAAGCTCTCATAATTGTCATATGCTTCAGCCAAGAAGTTAGTGGGAGTGAGACAAAGCTATAACATTTGGCTGTACATGGCGGCGGTTTGTCCTAACTCTTATTATAGAAACTCTAGTTGACTCAAATTTCAATTTTTTTTTTTATGACAGAGCTACTTTTTTATAACTATACACAATTCAGGAATTTTTTGAGAATTGTAATAAAAATGGTTTTGAGATTTTGTTTATTAAATGATGTAGCATTCCATTTAATTACTGTTAGTTTTATCTTTACACAATGTACACGTTTTATTTTTTTATTTCTATTTGTTTTTATCTTTTTATTAAGTGACTGACTTTAATAGAGGAAAGTCCCCTATTATGAGACAGGATTCTAATATAAGATATGTTAAGCTAAAAGGCCCCAACTGTTGATTCCACCATGAAAAAACCCCGCCATCTCATATTAGGTTGCTTATCTCATAATAGGGGACTTTCTTCTACTAATGATTGATAAAGAAAATTAAATGTGGCGATAGTGTATTTGAACATTTATTTAGCAGAATAATTTACTATTCGTTGAAAGAATTTAATTTTTTGAAACATTTGGAAAATGGAAGAACACGGTAATTTTTCGTGTATAAATTAAATCTGTTAGCATGTCTTCCGCACTGGTACTTCGTTAGCTTCAAGATTTAGAAGTGATTTTGAATTCAAATCACTTGAGGAAAGTAAAAACTTGTTGTGTCGCGAGATCACTTAAGGATGTTTTATATAGTTAGGCAAAATGTAACGAAGTTGATGAAAATTTAATATCATATTTTGTATACTCTTTCAAAGTTCGGGGTCAAATTTCAAATCGATTCACAATTTAGATAAAAAGTTATCAATTCTTGAAAATCCGTTTTACAAAGGGTTTTACAGAGAAAAGTGTAAACATTAAAAAATGTAACCAATATAATAATATTTTACACACAAGCAGATCATCAACAAACAAAAATATAGCAACAAAATTTGAAACGATTTACAATTTTTTTTTTGAAAATTTTTTTTGAAAAAAATAGTAGTAACAGTTATTTACATTCACTAAATTTACGTCTTTTATATTCTATTAGATGTTTCGTAACTATTTATATACATTTTTTTGTTTTTGGATCTCTGGAGAATTAATATCAGAGTTTTTAATATTTCCTGCATACTTTTGGTTGGGACTGTGCCTATAAAACATCCTTAACTATAATGAGTCTCTAACAATAACAGATAGGCGAGGTCATTGATCCGCAAATGGTCGTATCAAAAACAATCATCGTTGATTTTGTTTTAAAAATGCCACTGCGTATGATTGAAAATGTCAAATTTTTATATAGATACAGATTCCCGTTTTTATTTATATTTTTTATTTATATTTTTTATTTTTAGTAAATTTTTCTGGAAATTTACTTTTTTAAGTATGTATCTATAAGGTATATAATAGGAAAATTTTGACTTTATCTTTCTTGATTCTTTCTTTATATATTGATAGACTGTTTACCACGGGTAATTAAATTTTTATATTTAGTCCCGGTCTTTGTATCATATTTTTATTCGTCATGGTGCCTTTTGGTTCTAAGAGAAAACTAATTGTCTATCTGAGCCCGGTGCTCGGCAACTTGCCACTGTCGACAGATTAATCGATATATCTCAATTCTACCGCGGGGTGATAATTAAAATTGTGTATTTACACAACGGGGAAGTTGTGTGAATAGTCGAGCATTAGACAACGTGTCAGATAATCGCATCAGTTATTGCGTATTTAAAAGATGTACTACCAGCTAGCGAGAGTACTACCAGCAATTATAATCGGTGCACATTTGGCGTCGTGCGTTTATTTCCAACGGATTGATTAGAAACATGACGAATTTCGTGTTCGCCGGTAATCGTCGATTATGCAGATCGTGGAAACTCTCTCTCTCTTTCTCTCTCTCTCTCTCTCTCTCTCTCTCTCTCTCTCTCTCTCTCTCAGTACATATATGTGTATGCAGTATACTTATTTAATAAACTTATTTAATATACGCGTGATACACTATTAATTTGAATTTAACGAATTTTGCAAGCTTGAAATTTTTTCTATATTACTCGTGGAGTAATAATCGCAATATCTTTTATTGGATACCTTTGTATTCTTTGTACTTATAGGTACACGTATACATACGGTCGATTGTATTTTATTAGCACTATTTGTTCGGCAAATCGATCTGATACGATCAAAGTTGACTGGGTGATTTTGCATCGAAGAGATCGAGTAGTTCCATCGAGTTTCGGCACTCCGGTTTTGCCTCCATCTCACGAATATTATTTTTGGGGCCTCGGATCGAAGGCAAACTTATTTTCAGACACGGTGGGCCGCGAACGGTGGGCATTTATATCGAAGCCGGTTCTTTTTATCTTTCGATTGCGGAACATCTATTCGCGATTTTGGAGTCGACGCGTGTAACGATATTATACAACGGACGCAGGCTCCACGCGATCGTCAATTCCTAAAGTTTCTATTTGTACTTGCTGTTAAAAGAATCCACTGAATGTGAATATCAACGAATGTAGATGAAATGCGATAACTTTTCAATGATCGCAAATGAAATATTGTTTTAATATGTGAATAACAATCGTTTTCTTTAAAAACGCTTTGATACATTGGAGTAATTAAATCTTTCGGTAGGCAAAAAGGAACATTATTTAATATCTATATCCCTTTTATTTTAAGACAATGAAAAATTATTCTTTAACTTGAGAAATTAATAAATACGAGATAAACTGATAGTGATAATCGAGGTACTTGATGAAATAATTTTAATATTTGTTTTTCATTTGTTCTTTGAAATAATAACAAATAAAAATTGTGTAAACGTCCACGTACGTAAAAAAAAAAGAAATAACTTCAAGTTACAAATTTTGAAAGGTGAAAAATTTTGAAAAAACTTTTAAAAAATATCGTACTATAGGTTTAACGAATGAAATGTCTGCACGAAATTTTCGGGGACAGGTTTAAAGCGTCACGAACTTAACAGTTAGATAACGCCGGAGCGCTGCTGGAGTTTTTGAAAGGTCCGGCTTTGCCACGATTTTAAGAGCGAGTGACAAGCGCGAGCGTGCGTTCTAAAAATAATGGCACTCTCGCATTATACATGTGTGTGAGAGATGCCAAGGTCCATTACTTTACCCGTGGGAGAAGAGGAAAGAAGGAAACGAAGGACTTGTACGTCTCCTACCGTTTCCCTCGGGATGCGGTTTCGCCTACTTTCCTCGCTTATCCTCGAGCGACATTCTGCGAGAGCGATAAAGTTCTTTGCCATTTGTCTGAATGCAGGAGAATACGACGCTTAAATAATAGATCAAAGACTACCGTCGCGGATGCAAGAGAAAGCGCGGTCGAGAAGCTCGTGTGGTATAGCGTTACAAAGGGAAGCGAAACGAGCTAAATAATGGGAGATATCATTGCTCCCTCCTCTCTTATTATCAAGAATTTCAAATAAACTATCTTCTACACGAGAATAAATGGTTTATTAAATGTCAGGATAACTTTGCCTTACGAGAGATATTCAAACATGCTATCGAGAATTATATATAATATACAATATACATATATGGTGGATGGTATAATTACGGTTTATTTTTTTATATCTTTGAATCTTTATACTTTAGTCTACGATTAATAGATGACCATTTTAGTTTTAAACAGAATATTATTTTACGACTTAGTCTCTCTAATAAAAAGTCCTGGAAGTTACCTATTTCTATTCGTATAATGCTTGTAATACATATCAATTGAGTCTCGTTTATTTTTTCGAAGGAAATATGTTCTTATTAAGTAAAGAGGTTGGTCGCCAACTTAAATGATGCGCGTCCAGCGTCCATTCTCCGACCTCTTCCTACCGGATTTGAAAGGCATTGTCATCGGAATGTAGCTGATATTCTTGGAAACTGGGGCGTTAAACTTTATTCCTATCCGCGAACTGCTCGTACCCGGTTCCACCTGACGTCTAAATTCATGAACGTGAATAACGTGATACTGCAGAGTACGTTTTCTTAGATATACACGTACAGCCGTGTGCCGTTTAAGTGATCGTGACTGGTTGACAAGTCGGCCTAGATTCCCCTCATAAAGTCTGCCTACATTTTTTTTTTTTTAGATAAAACACGAAAGAATAATCGTTTAAAATGTAATTATCTGTTACGTCACATATGGTATAATACAAAATACATAGAACAATATCAATAATATCATTCAACATTCCTGTCTGTATAGTTTACATAATAACAACATTCTTTAACCAATTTTTAAAAACCGAGTTTTAAAGGAGAAATTTTTAGTAAATTCTAAGGATTTCTTATCTTTCGGTTAAATTCAAGGAACTTTTACTTGAACAAAATTTTAATTGAATTTTACTTAGCAACGGCTAATTTAATATTAAGTATTCAGAAATTGTAAAGAAAGATGAGGCTTTTAAAGGCTTTTAATTAATGCGCTTTTTATTGATCAAAGTGAAATTTCTTGAACTTGATGAATCTCTTGCCTAGAATATATTAGACTGCACATGCACATGCGCGCGCGCGCGCGAATCTGGAGACAACTTTATAATACCAGATTAATATTATTATTTACAATATTCTTATATGTTAATAATAATGCAAAATATTCTTGTTCCCGTCAAAACAACCTTGTTGCGTAGATTTGAAATTAGCAACTTTGCCATCACGCCTGATTGAAACGCGTCGACAGTTGGGGAAGTAGTTTAGTTTCTGGCAAATTGCATTTACGGTGTTAAAACCGATTTCAATTTGTAAGCTTGTTCACGAGTTGTAACGCGGTTGACAATTTTCCAAGTATACTTTCAATAGCGAGATAAACTACGGAGCGAAGTACCAGAGATGTCTCGCTCCAACTTTGCTTTCGTCTTTGCCGGTGACGGTACGCTAAAGAGCAGTCACCGCATGGAAATAACGGCTCTTTAATGTTTAACATGAGCAAAGTCACGTGATTGTATCGAGAAGAGTCATGGCTATCTTTGACCGATCGAAAAATTAGACGCATTAGAGTTAGAGTGTTAGACGCTAATTGATTTATTCACAAGTATGTTTTTTCTTGCGTAAGAGAACAACGAACCGTGATAATTAAATGATGATAATGATTTAATGAATGCACACAGGTCGATTAGGATCCGCATTAATTACAAGCGTGTATTATATTAATTGTACATGATGAAGCGACAAGTGTGCATCAGTTGATTATCTTACAGGAATTTAAAAAACGTCATACAAACTCTTTATATACTTTATGGATATAGATATGGTATATATAGCAGTAGTTGAAGATTATTGCTTATTTGCTTGTTTGTTTGCTTGTTTGTTTGTCGATTTATTTGATTCAAGTAGTGTATAATATATAAGCTCTGTCACTTTTATGCCAAAACTTTACATTACTTTTTTTCAGAACTTATTTTAAATCCCACAAATTTGTGTAATTTTATATTCCGAAAAATGACGAAATCGTTAAATATGTCACATGAATGAAGACAATGTTCACACATGCATTTGCAATGTTCCTACATAGCGATAAACCGTTTAAAGTAATCAATGACTTCTGCTTTGTACAAGTAAAGTAGCTGTTTGTTGAAAAATTGTCGCAACAGGTTTCGCGCTCGACCGTTCTATTTACTCGCCGCGAGTTGCCATATATATAATATGTCTAATGTCTATGTCCCGCGATCCGCGACCCGCGACCCACGACTGTAGCTAGTGCTCACTCATTGAAATATGAGACTGCGTGCAGTCGCAATGCGACTGCATTACAAATTCACCGCAGATGTCACGAGGCATGCGGACGGAAATAAATTTCCGTGGAAAATATACATACGTATAATGGCACTCTCTTCGATCGATGCCTGTATCAATCTACAAAAATGCGAAGACCCGTTTTTACTTATTGCTAATTCCATTTTAAACGAGGTGTTTGGATAAGTTTTTTTTTATCGATCGACGCTCACGTAAACGGAATAATATAATCACGTAGTTGTCACGATTTTATCAACGAAATATGTTTGCAATTTTAATTATTCTTTGACATTATACGAATATAACAACATATCTGTTATTTTCATGTCGTAATTTTTTAAAAAACACATATAGGTACCTCTACATGTTTTTTTTTATTTTTTGTTGGTTGATAATATATTTATTTTAGCAGTATAAATGTAATATATTTATTAAACAGTCTCTATTAATCCATTAAAATTAAAGGGAAGATCTTTCTCAGAAGTGTTATCATAGTTTTTCTTGGTTTATATGTGGTCTTTGTGAACGCTCGAGTACAATGATTGTCAACGAATAAGTATTTAATCGCAATGAAAAAGGAATATGTCGCAAAATAGCGAGGACGATAGATCTTTTTAAGAATTCAATTCACATCTTGACAACCTCGATCCGCGTTGTACAGTACGGTATTATATGGCACTACTAGATTGTATGACTGTTGACTCGTATTTTATATCGTCTCGCAAAAAGTGTAACCGGTTTTATCGTTTACACGCTACGATTATTTGTATTCTTTTTTGTTTTTATATAAGGCTATACATGTATTGTATATATCTACAGTTAGCAACAAACTGTCTAGTAATGGTATACAGTTTTTTTTTCTAAATTTGTTTTTTTATTATGTAATAGCTATGATTGTGAGATTAATAAACAGATTAATGTACAGATGATATTTAACGTTGCAGATTATAAATCGTGTAATTATGCATTTATAATAGTAAATGCTATGCTTAAATTTGCATCTTAATTATCTTCTTGGAGCACAATTCGAGAAATAATAACTCATAATTTATCAAAGAACTTGCTTATGTTTCTTCTGTATCGATATACTATAACGATAAATCGATTTCGATAATCGATAAATTATGCAACTCGAACACCGAGAAACTGCGCAGTTACAGCTTGATCAGCAGTCGGTTACGGAATTTTCTTTTATGTTTTTGCAGCGATATTTGACCCATTTGTAACTTAGGATAGTGATACGTGATACACGCGATTAATTATATTATCGTATTAAATTATGTATCAATTGGAGGTTGTACGAGAGATAAAAAAAGACTCGGAAAGAATTCAACGAGAAGAAGAATGGCGTGAATTTGCGAAATTGACCGATTTGTTTTTCCCCCTCGAGCTGCTTTCTCGCATTTTTGCAAAATCATGTATGAAATTTTCACGGGCGTTCAATCATATTCCGTTTTAAAGAGGATAATCTATTACGCAATCTAGAACGTATATTAGAGTTTAATCTATTACGCGGAGATTATTTCCATCGTTACAGGAATTTTGACAAATACGCGAATGCCTTTTTAAATATTCCGATTGACATGTATTTGCGTGCCGAACCATCTCGCTAGAAATAAACTTTTCGAAAATAATAGAATTATCGGAAGAACTATAGTAGCGTCTCTTTTCGGGACTTGGCGTACAATGCGTAGTTTAGCACAGCATCAAGAAGTGTGTATAAATTGAATTCGGACATGTTTATATGTCGACTTTTCTTATAAAAAAGAGTGTCGACTATTTTGGAAAATTGAATTTATATGATTGTTTGTATAAGGATTGACACATCAGACTGTTTTTTCGTTTCGTCGATTCGTTTTATTATCGATAAATATTGCATATTTTAATTGTATCTTTTGAGTCTTTTATGTATTTTTGCTTCATACTAATGCCGAGAATTTGCTCAAACGTAAATATTACTGTATCAGGAAGGATCGTTTTGCTACAAAAATTTTGCACGGTTATAACGAAGCACTTTCATTCAAAACGAGTTTATTCTACATCATGTCGAAGTATATCATATTTTAGATTGTCGCTTTTATATTAAAACGAGTGTACGCTTTATGCACCGCTTTATGAATGTCGCGACACTCGATATCATTTGCTATTATTAGAAGTTTGTATAATTAGCTCACGCGAATTATATTAATCTACTGGTTTGGTGCATGTTGATTCCATGGAAAAATTCAATCTATAATAATGCAAAATTATATGGTGCTTTTACATAGTACAATATATTTGCCATAATAAATAATAAATATTTTTTTAACATTAATAAGATAAGAAAGACTCGTCAAAAAGTAGAATGGCAATAAATTGCTATACTAACGAAAAACTATGTAGCATTAAAAGAATACATTATCTACTCTTTGTTTCTTAAAAATACACGTGAGCCTGTGAACTTAATAGGTATTATAGAAAAAGTACAGCAGTTTGTCTAAATAAATTTAACGCCACATTGGTATACATATATACATAAAAAATTATCAGGAAATGTTGTTACTTATCAACATTCAGTTTGTCTAAATAAATTTAACGCCACATTGGTATACATATATACATAAAAAATTATCAGGAAATGTTGTTACTTATCAACATTCTATATTAGCATCTTGATAATTAAGTTTACCACGAAATATTATATAAGTCTGTAAAGACTTTCTTGAGAAACTATATCGACTTTATCTTCGCTAAGAGCTCGATCTAAACGAAACAGAGAGAACGTTGAACCCGGGCACCCTGTGTATTCTTCCGTGAAGGGCGTCGGCATCGTTGTTCGCTATGTCAGCCAGAGCTGATATCACCTTTTTGCAGTTATTATTTCGCAAATCACGATGCGCAACCAGATTTTATGGCTTAAATGCAAGTTATCAAAGAAGAATCTTTAATTTGAAATTACATGCAAAAAAATGCGACAATTTCATGTCCGGCTGATCGGCAGCTCGATCACATATGTGTATATGTGTGTGCGTGTCCGTGTGCGTGTGCGGGAGCGTGAGCGCGTGTATGGATCAGGGCTAGCTGTGCCACTGCTATAATACGCTCTCTTGCACCCCGACGTGGAACGCGAAGTATCGACCGGTTAAAGCCATCCCCGCTCGTCGACACTCAGCCCCTGCCAACAGAGCTTCTACCCGACTTTCTTATATTTTTCATCTCCGTCGTCTCTTTCTTTCACCTCTCCCTCATCTCGGGATGGAACTGATGGAAGAGGCGCTCGACGATACTCGGACAGTGTATGTTCAAGGTTCAAGTATTAATACTTTGTTCTCGCTACTTTTCGTATCTCCCGACATCGGCATTCTTCTCTCGATGTTACATATCGGTAGACTGCATGCATGAGAATAGTGAGCAAGTAAATACGATTCAGCACGCGATGGCTGTGCGTGTCGATCTTTTCTACTGAAACGAGCAGGTATTAGAAACGACCATATGTGACAAACAACGCGTATTTCCGGATGCATGTAACAATCTTTCGTTTTGTTTGAATTAAAAATATAAATACTCCGAAAATATGTAAGATTAACTTTTTAACGCAATCTTATAAGACTTAATGGAGGATGGAGGCATTTGATAGAATAGTTTAACATAATGATTCCCTCTCTTTCTCTCGATACAAAAATAGTGATGAGAGAGAGAGAGAGAGAGAGAGAGAGAGAGGGAGAGAGAGAGACACGAGTATTTATTCTGTCACACCATAATAATTTAGAAATTATGAGAAAGAGATGACTATAATGATTTTAAAAAATTTTTGAACTTAAGTATTGCATATTGTTTCATTTACAATAATCTTAATCTTAATTATCTAAATATATAAAGACTTATTTATCTAACTTGTTTCGTTTATCCAACATCTCAATTATTTGACTGCACGTAATATTATGTTTTAAAAATATTAAATCGGAAGAAGTTCGGAATTGAATAAATACCGAGCTTTTGCTGAAATTAAATAAAATACGGTACTTTCGTTTGTCGGTGAATTTTGCGACGCTTCTATTGAATTGACGGGATGTCATTACAACGGCTGCCGGTCATCTCCGGAATCTATCATGTCGAACGTCAAAGATAGCTCGTGAAACTTTCCGAGCGGCCGGAATATCGGACGGATCATCGAACAGAGACGACTATGTCAAGGTGCGCCTGAGGGATATGGCGCGCTTAAATTTAACATAGGATATTGGTATCTCACAGTCAAGATTAAATCTGCATACTTCGGTGCTTAAAGCAAACGTGTTAAAAAGTGAACAATCTCGTGTTTTATTCTCTAAATATTTTTATTACATACCACGAAATATCACGAAAAATCATTTTCTTACGGAAGAGAATCTTTTTTCTTTCTTCCTTCTCTCTCTATCGATAAAATAATAATGAAATTTTGAGTAATATTTTTATCCGTACAATTTGAGTATGAGGGAACAATTATAGGGATAGAAACAGAAATTATAAAATTCTTCTCGCATGTACAAATCTACAAGTTTCATCAAGTTTAGGATGAAAGAAATTAAGTAGCGAATTTACTTGCTGATAAAATGCATTTCTATAGGTGCGTGTTGTGTGCTTCTGTGTGAATCACATAGAGACCGCAAGCTCCATTTTTTCGCCGCGGTTTTGCTTTTTCTCTCTCGTTGTCACTGCCGTCAACTGAATGTCACGGGTCTCTACACAAAACTATCGCGAGCAGTCGCCAGTCGCCATTCTCTATTGTTGCACGCGCCCGTGCCGGCCGGTCGACGTGGAATAAATCAGCTCAATGCGAAAACAGAGAGTTATGCATTATTCGTTATTTGGAGTAAAACTATTTTTTCATAAAGTCGATTCTTAATGAACAATTTCACGCGCAATTTTAAGAAGGGAAATAAGAGATAGAATCGATGAATAGGAGGATAGTCAAAGAATTAATATCATAGTTTCAATAGAAGAAAATGTTGATAGTAATTGTTAGATGTATACATATATACTCAATTTTGAAATAAATATAATTTCGAAGAGGTTAATTAATTGTTGCACGCCGAGTTTGTGTGGAAAATAGAAAATGTGAGAGAAAAATATTTACATGTTACATTGCATAAGATTTTCAATTTTTAACATATTGTTGAGTAAGAGATTCATCTTACGATATGATTGCGAATTATCGGTTAAACTTCGTCATTAGGATACGGAAATTTGTTAAGTAGTTTTATGATTAGCTTTCCGAGACACAGGCAATGCTGAGACACATCGAAACGATTCACATGTATGCAATTATTTTCACGTGCATCGTTATTTGATCTAAACAAAGACTTTCCACGGTGTCTACTCTACTATTAGCTTTATTAGGAAAACAACGCATGAATCTTTGTCTCAAAACTTGACGCAAAAAAGCTTCACGAATTTCAGCATCTCTTTATTCATCATCCATTTTAATTCGCTTTAATTTCTTAACAAAATAATACTTACACGGTCGGGCGGCCGTTATTCGTAGAATTTTAGGTTTCTTATCTAAACAGCTACGGCCGTAATAAAGTAATGACTCGTTGGAAAAAGAGTGGAGCGAGAGCTATCCCTAGGGAAATTATCTTATCGACTATTACTCGTCGTGCGCCGTTGGCCTGTTGCCACAATCTGGTTTTCGATTTTTATATGAATGGATAACTCTCGGCTTCATGAAGATGGAGAAACGTCGGTCGTAATCTCGATATATTCCACCCATTAATTATCTACATTAGTTCATTTCATGGACTATTCCGTGATTTGAATTTATTCCGAACGCAACTTGCGCGCGCGACGAAGACTAAAGCTTTTATTTATGAATTATGTAACAATTAACGCCAGTTAGAAGACAAATAGAGTAATTGTTGTCTTCTTTAAGAATTGCTCTTTCTAAATTGAAGAAGTCTTTGTACGCCATGACGCAGTTAATGCTGTAGAAAAATGCTGGTACTGTTTAGGAGAATGCTTTTCGGAAGTACGAAATGAATGAAAAGAGTAAATAAAATTTTAAATTACAGTGTTAGGTACTTGGAATACAAGATTTAACTGGGATTTTTTTCCGACAATTATATATATAGATTATTTTACAGTCCAAGTTTTATTTTACATTGTGATATATATGTCTTACCAGAAATTATTGCTTCTGCCAATTAATACAAATATGGCAAACAATATACTTAATGCAATTTAATTATTATGTTAATTGAGTCTGTTGTAGGAGAGAATGTAGGGGTAAAAGACATCATTGTTCGCATATTCACATATTTTATGCACTAATTAAACGTCAAGTTTTCTAGCTCGCGGGGTACGAACAAGTTTTGTTAAGTTTTCTCAATTTTATAATTGAATTTTGTTTATAATTAAATTATTAAAAACTTTTTTTTTCATTTACTCTTATAAGAATGCATAATTATTTATTCAAAAAAAATAATAAACATATAGCATGAGATAGCTTTTTTCCATTAATCGTATATAGTGTTATTATCCATTTTGGAACTAATTATTTGAATAATCGGATGCAATTTTATGTTATATATGTATATAGAATTAAAAAATAAATCATTGATTATTTATATCTTTTATATAAAATCTTTCTTTTAATCAAACATTTTGTAAAAAACATGAAATAAATTTTATCTTTTTTGCGAAGTCAATAATATGCCTATTGACATTTGTGCATGTAGGTTTCTCTGGGAAAAAAAATTGTAAGAAATTAAATTTTCCTTCCAATAATTGCACTGTATCATCTAAAAACAGTAGTTATGTACATAGTTCGTTAAGAGTATTTTACATTTGTTTCAATTTTTTCTCGAGTTTACGAGCTTATTTGCTCGTGTTCTCGCGTTCCATGCAATAGTTGACTGTGATTCAACTGGAGAGTTTGATTGTAGGGCTGAAGGCTCGTATTCTTACGGCAATTTCAGGGATAATATGGAAGCTGGTTACTCGGTTTGAGGGTTAATAATAGCTCTCAGTGATAGGAGTAGGCCCATCCGTAGCAGCAGCAGCAGACAGTTCTGTATTAGTATTTGCTGCGGCAACATGCATGTTCATGTATGTACATCATGCACATCTATATATATGTATATGTATATAGATACATAAGTATATATGTACGGTACGGCTCACGTTCGCGATCGGTCGCGGTGTCGCATAGTAGCGGTGCAACGACAGAAGTAGGACGGGTAGAGTCACTATGCAAAGTACAAGAGTACCACGCTTTACGACCTACCACGTGATGCGCGATGCTATGCTGTAGACTAGTGTAGACCGTAGAGGAACCTGCGTAGAACATTTTGTAAGATATCCAGGTATACCGGTTAAAGGTATACCTTTTTCCTTCATTCTCTCTTTTTTCCATCCTTTCTCTTTTTCTCAATAGTGCTTTCTCGATTAGTTCGCCCACTAGTTTCCTCGAGATCGAAAACTAACTTGGGTAACGGGAGGCTATTTTCGATGGCCTTAGCGTCACTCGATTGGAGGTTTCGCCGCGAAATTCAATCGATGAAAGTTTGATAAAGTTAATAATTGCCAATAGGAGTCAGAAAAGAGAATTTTTATATTTGCGTCATTATGAAAGATTAATTCGTTTGCTCACAATTCTCTCTATATACTGTCCAACAATAAGATAGATATATCTAACGTAAACATAGCAAATTGTTATATTATTTTATCATCATTCTTTATATTGTTTTACCTGGTCACAAATCAAGTTTACATTTCTATTAGTCGGTTGATAGTCAGTTCTAAGATTAAATTATATGATATAATCGATTGAAAATTCTGTTGAAGAGATAAATAGCGAAATAATCGGAACCGGGATTGCTCAAAATAAAAGAAGGAAATATAGTTCTCCGTAACTTCTTCTGTCAGTAGATTCCCTAAACTTTAGTTAAACCGCTGTAGAATAGTGGAAACTTACAATGGAAAAACGATGAGGAGCGACGCGCGACGTCGAGAAAGGTGATAAATCGAGCGCGATGAGACCAGAGACACCACAGGCACGGGGTAGTCGGATAAAGAAGAAAAGTGCCCTTAGGGACGCCACAATCTCGCGTGGCGAGCAAGCGAGCCGTGTGTTGGCAAGAACGAGCGGGTATTTAAAGCGCATCTCCGTTGCCGTCGTTGTTGGGCGACAGCTAGGATGCTTTTCTTTGAGGATTCATCGTCGATCGTCCTAGTTCCACGTCAGCGAGCGAACTGACTCGTTTCAAGGTCGATGTCTTTCGTCCCTTCGCATTATTTTTCCATTCTTCACTTTCCTCACGGGTTTTTTTTCCGCAAGATCTCCATCTTCTACTCCACTCTTGCGCAGCTCCCTTTTTTACCTTGCTGTTGGTCTCACGTGTCCTTCTTCCATCGACATTTTTCTGTTTACCTTACTCTATTCTTTGCAGCGCAATATCAGGCAAAGGAGATCATTTCTCATCTCACGTTCGCTCTCAATTCTTTCGTTAAATTGCTTGCTATCTATAGAGAAAGCTTTATACGTTAAAGATGCAAAGACCTGCATATTCGTATTGGAATCGAAGAATAGCGCCGTTTAAAATTTATTTTGCTATGTAAACAACATTCATGGAATTGATCGGATATTTTTTAACGCAAATTACATACATTAACTTATTAATTATATTTAAGCAGTTATATTAAAGACGTATTGTACGACACGATTGTTACAAGATTTCCTCAAGTTGTTAAGGTAGTCTGAAATTTTTTCACGAATGAAATAGATAATTTTGCAGAATTACATCGACAGTGTATATTATTCGATATGAAATGAATCAAGTTAAATAGGTCTTTGATCTGACTACTGCTTATAGAATAATGAGGATATGAATTTATCCTTCGTAGTATAATTTCCGCTTCCTTTGTCTCTCATAGTCAAACATGAAACGAAAATTACATCGCGTTGCATCATAGAAGAGAAATCGTATGATGCAATTTCATATCGTGTGCATTCGATGCTCATATATTTTTTGCGTACTCGTGCTGCATCTGAGAATGTCTTTATCCGGCATCTCATATCTCATCATCCTATTGTCACATTTGTTCGGAGCACGGGCAGAATGTACGATCACTGCTTTGCGTCTCGCGACACGACGCGACGCTGCAATAGTGTATATCGCGTTTATCACAAACTTTTGTCAATTATGCATCATTAGTGTCGCGCGCTACTGCTAGAGAGAATCACGTCGCAATTGCTCGTTTTAGTTTTAGTAAACTACACCATGCCCGGACTTGTCTGCCAAGGCGATCACTCGTCAAGCGCCAGGTAAAATACGTACGGTTTGCCCACTGAATGATATTGATATTAACAAATTGCAACAGATAATGACCTTTCGTGTTTCCCGATGCAAAATTAATTCCAATGTTATCGACGATTGTGTTATTAAAATTCTTGGTTAAAATAACTATAAGAGGATATTCTGATTTTTACTTTTTTAATAACCATTTATATATCGTCATAATCTATCGTGCGCATAATAATGAAGGTATTCTCACTATTATAATTGATATCGATATTTTTATGGCAGAAAATAAATTCACGTTTGTATAAAAATACTAAAAATGGATGTTTATTAAAGTTGAGTGTTTTTATTACGTTCTTTGATTGATCCTCGCAATATTCGATACTCGACTTCGATGGAAGTTTACAAAGCCTTGCTTATTTACAATTAGTAAAATTCAAATGTATATCTGATCGTGACCGACATGCGCGTGAAGGGGATGAGCGTGTAGCGCGAGAACAGGAGTGTGACGTTAAATAATCGTCGTGCTTCGGCGTTATAATCTCGTAAAGAGCACGTGAGCGGAAAAGCTACCCCGCTCTATGACGAGGGGTTGGAAAAGCGGCAGGGGGTTGGCGTGACGGGGGTTGGTGCACGCGGTAGCTGGTGGCACAATCTCCGGCAATGATTGGTCGTCATGGAAACGAGCCAAGCACCCGCCTCGCCCTTTTTCCTCCGGGTAGATCGAGCGGCGTGATCGTCGTGGCGCGCGTCGCGTCGCGTCGCGTCGCGTCGCGTCGCATCGCTGCCTGCAACACAGCGCCGACGCCAGCAGGACCTGTATCGGCCTCGAGAGTCTCTATAACCCGTAGCAAGGATAATACTTTTCACTATGGAAAGAGATAATCTAATATGAAATTTTTTATTCGAAATATTATCTTTGTCGCGTCACGAAAAATATTTGTGCTCTTCTCGATGTATATATTATTTTTTTATCATATTATCTTGCAATCTCTTGTGACGTGACTTTTATAACGACTTTCGTCCGTGTCGAATCTAACGACACGATATTTTAACGACGCACTCGTTTATTGCGCGTAGAAAACTGGAGCTAGTTCGATCTCAATTTCTGAATGCTGAATTTCTGAACAATTGCGATTAACATATAAAAAAAATTGAGGCGGTAATAAATTTAATTCTCGATGCCAGAATTTAATTATTCCCTAAATTCATTTTCCATGCTTCAACTTTAAAACGACATTTGAAAAATGTTCTTTGAGCAATGTCCATTTCGGTTGAACCGAATCTCTTTTTCACGACAACAAAATGCGTGGACGATTATCTGCAATGCGGATAATAACAGATTTTTCCCATTAATTCCGGACCGATAAACGGAAGCCCTCGCTTGTGAAGAAAGAAAGACGACAATTTAAATCTCTCGGCAAATGTTCGTTCAATGAACAATCTGTAGTCGCTAATCTACCACCTTGATCGACGGCGCTACGGAACGCTCGGCGGAGAAACTAAAGTCCAAGTTTTCCCAGCATCGACCACGCGGTTTTCCATATATATATATATATATATATAGAAGAAGTAACGGCGCGAAGTGTGTCGCGAGGGTATAATATGGGGTAATCGAGAAAGTTTAGTTCTCGGGTAACTATAGAGATGCCGGATATATGCCATGCGACTATGAATTCTGAGGGTGGACTTTACTCGCTGGTCTTGGATGCGAGTGTATAATCGCTGTCTCGTTACGGAATCGGCTCTTTTTTTAATATGAATATTGCTTTAACGAATACTTTTAACATCATCACGGCATGTAATTGGTATGTAATCGCGATCATTTTATTTTTAGCAACGCGGAGGTGTAAAGCGAATCGTAGAATCGATTTGATCAGGCCGTGACTAGGCTGTGACAACATCATTTGGATCCCTTGAAAATTATAGAATTGTATTGTAAATCTATCAACGCATGGCACGCTTAAATTTGAAGACTTTCAATATTTTATGCTTTTCAAAAGTTCTGTTCTGTCTTTTGATATAAAAATTTCATTTTTATCATATTCCACAAATTCCATAAAAGAAAAGTATCGCGCATAGAATTAAGTTGAGAAATTTTAGACTCAGTTTTTTTCGTCTAATGAAAGCTATGAGAGCAAAGATATTCAACCAAATGTTGGATGGTGTTGATGCAAGATAGATTTCTTATGATATACCTACTTGTACAAGCGGTACGTAATTTTAATGAAACATTAATAAAAGGATGATCTAATTTTGGCGAGAGTTACAAGAATTACATCAGTAACTCAACAATTTCATTCATTTTAAAATGTTTTAAAATTTCTCGCAATAATGTCATTAAATATTATTAACACTTGTGATACAAATATAATTACTGTCACACAATAATATGCTAATAATAATTATCGAAGTCAACAAACTATATAATACGTTACTATATAATATTGTTACTTAACGTATTTAATGTTTGGATTATGAGTTTCAAATTAGTTGTATTGCAAAAAGAGTTAAGGTCAAGGCATTTGCGTTGTGAAAAGAGTTAGAGTCAAAGCATTTTTTAAAAGTTTATTAGCGAGGATTTGTAATTTGTTATTTATGACGTGTGTATATATATTATTACGCTTTAATATATATCTGTATGCATTGTGTGCGCCACTATAGACACATCCATACATGTTGCGCGTAGTATCATCTTTCCGAATAACAATTACATAGCAATATAATAACATATGTTCGTTCTCGCGATTGTTTCAGAGGTGCCTTCTCCGTGGTTCGACGATGTGTGCAAAAGAGCACCGGTCACGAGTTTGCTGCAAAAATCATAAACACCAAAAAACTCTCGAATAGAGGTAAGTGGCAGTCAAGTATAAGCGAGTTAATCGAATTTTATACCATGCACGTCATTGAATATTCACATTGGTTTTAATTCGGCGTGTCGTCACTCGGTAAGGATAGCTTAAGCTGATTTTGAACAATTCAACGCTTTTTGTAATTTGCGTCATTAACGTGCATGTAAGGTGTATAGAGTTACGCGTATGTACATAGACAATTTGTGATTACACGTGTTTCACGATTTTTTTTGTATGGATGTATAATATGTCATATTCGTTAGCGGTTAGAATATCTGAACTTGTTATTGAACTTGGGGATATCTAATTGTAAGTCAAAGTTTGCTGCGACATGGCTCGCTTGTGACATGGTGTGCAATGGTGCATGTCGGGGTCGGTGATGACTTGGTATAAATGGGTAAATAAACTGAGTGTTTCTCGTATTAGATAATTCGTATTCTGATAGACTCGTATTCGATAGACGATTTAATTGTTGCGGTCACAAGATATGTCTGTCATCGCTAATCATTGCTAGAAAATTATAATGGAAAGGATAAAGGATTAATAAAAAGGATAAGAAAAATTTCGGAAATTTTCTTCTTCGAGATATTGTTCATCTACTTTGATAAGATCATATAATAAGATATTTGTCGTTATTAAAATATTGCGATTGCAAAAGCACATTAACGCCAGTGAACAGACTGTCGATAAAATTAAGTTTTTAAGCGAAAAGTACTTACACTACTAAAAGGCGCTCACTCATTCAAGCATGTGTTTCAAGCTCGAGTCTGAAATATCTTTTGAAAGAAAAGGAGAGATGTGCTCTCGTTTGGGGCGACGCGACGCGACGGGTAAAGGTTGTTTCCGGCTTTGATATAAATATATAGTAGAGACAGGTCGAGGCACGGAAAGGAAAGGCTCTTCTTCTCGAGCGTTCTTTCCAGAAACGTTGAAATGTTTCTGAGGCAATAGCGCCTCGAAATTGTCATCGTCCATTGCAAAAGAGCTGCTTTCATGTCTTTACACGGTCGTTTCTCTCGCGCGGTTGCTCGATCGCAGAAAATGTGCACGTACAGCAACATACATAGAACTGTTGCCTTTATTATTTACTATATGTCTCTTTGGCATACACTTTGACATAAATGTCGATATCAAAATGTTGCAATTTGTTGTTACTCTGGGTAAGTACTTATTTTTCTATACGCAAATTAACCTATAGAAAATTTTAACACAGTGTATGTACAGTATTTTATTTTATTTCAATCTGTTATTATTTTTTTGTGCAATTACTTGTGTAATATTCTGAAACAGGAATAAAAGCACGAAAGATTTCTCTTTTTACCGCATAGATATTTTTTCGTTTGTAATTTTTCAAATAATTTGTAAATACAATTTCCTCCAAGTGTACACAGACGAGTAAAAAAGCCAAAAACTTGCGTCGATTTGATCGATTTGATCGAGTGGCTATTTCCGTTACTACTGCCAGCGCAATCCTTACGCGGGATCACCAATATGCAGTTGTCAGTTTTACCGCACAGCGAGATTGTTGGTCCGGAAAATACATCGCGCATCTTTTGAAATTATATCGCATGATCGCATCCGCGCGCTACGTATGTATATCATCAAGAAGGCAGTGCTTTCGAATGACGCGGAGATGGAAAGAACGTTGCCGAACGCGCAATACCTAAATACATATAATTGAACACCAGGCGAACTTTTCTCGTTTATCGCTCCACAGACTTGACGACTTTGCACGTAAAGTGCCGAGTTCGCGACACTGAATACATTTTGTTTCGTTTTCTTTTTTTATATGGTTTTAAATAATTTTATTAATTGTATGATATATGATATTTCTTTCTTTGTAAAATTATAGTCTACTATTTTCTCGCAAAACCGAACTTGACGCCAAAATTTGTAACGTCCTGATATACGTAAAATGAGAACACGATCGTTCAAAATAATTACGCGTTACAATTTGGTTCGTACGATTAACGTAGTATTGTTTTGATTGCTCGATTGAATCATTTGACTGCGGCGCAACGATGCGAATGATATCTAACACATCGTTCTAATCCAAGTACAACGCATGAAATGCGGTCACTACCGTTTCACGTAAATGCATCGCGGTTCGCGGTTAACCACTGCGAAAGAAATTTTGCCGGCAGAATATTCATAGTAATAATGAAACAGTTGAATATATAACAATAACAAATATATCGAAATAATCATGCGTTATACTATAAGTAGATAGTATAAGTGAATCAATGGCGTTTCTCGCGAAAGAATTAAAAAAAATTTCAAGTTTTTGTCACGTTTTATTTTACATATGGGTGTGTATGTGTGTGTGTGATGTCTAAATTCTGTTTGAATCAAATCTCGTCATATATTGTGCCTCGAAAAAATTGATAACTATCGAAAAAGTTTGTCATAAAAATCGTCGCATTATCTCGAGTATTTTTTCGTTATTTTAACACAATTTTTCATATTATTTATATACGCAAGCTAAAATTTAGCATAACAATAATATACATAGTTAGATATATATTTTTTCAACTTTTCATTTTTATTTCCATTTGCTTACAAAATGCTTATGTGCGGAAATAGTTCTGGGTATAATATTTCTATCTTCCATGTACTCGAGGCTTTTACGATGAAAGCTGAATTTCTTCGATGCATCACACAGATAGTAACGATATATCGCTCTCGGTGGATTCCTCTGTCCAGACCGCTGCCTCGTTTGATCAAGATTCAATTCCGCGTGCAAGTATGTATTAAGAGAGAGAATAGGTATCGCAAAGGAAGGTCGCGTCTCATCTTCACCGCGCCGAACGACTCGCGAGCACTCGGAATTGCATAATTTCCTCCCACGAAGCCGGCATACTCGTTTCCGTCCTTCACTTCCTTCACCCTCGTTCAATTTATGGCCATTTTCTGCGGGTACGATGCGGCGAGATAAATCTATCTTTGGCATCGCTTCGCCGCGCCGAGGCATGGCGAGGGTAAAAGGTAAAAAGGTGTCAGGGTAAAAAAGGAATCCTCCCTCTATTCCTTTTGTCCTTCTGCTCTTCTTCTCACCTACATCTTTCTCTGCTTTATCTTCTCTCTCTCTCTCTCTCTCTCTCTCTCTCTCTCTCTCTCTCTCTCTCTCCCTTCCCCCTCCTCTCTCCCTCTTTTCCTCTTTCTCGTCCCCTTCATCTCTTCTTTCTCTCTTGTTCTCTCGTCTTCTCGGACATGTAAGAATCGTTTGCTCGTGCAAGTCAGCTCAGACTACGACCTTGCTCCAGTGACCTCTTGACCTAACGAAGGCCGCGGCCTCTGCAATATGGCGTACGCGCTCCGCGCAACGAATAAAACTCAAATTCTGGGAACGAGAGGGAAGCAAATAGCGAGGTATAGGAACCAATCGTTATGAGTAGGAAAAGGAATGAGTAGGAATTCCTTGTGATTTCCTTGATTTCCTCGCGATTCGATTCGCGCTTGGTTGTCATTTCCTATCATTTCCGATTCCGAGACAGCGCGAGTATGACACGTAACGACACAGTGCACTTGTACTATACTTTGTGGTATGCTCGTCGAGGGATAAGACTTTTTCCATTCTTTTTGTGCGGTGCATATGTTGAAACGCACGCCGTGCGATTGTTTTTCACGCTGCAAAATTATTCAAGTGTAATATCCTGGAGACGCAGAAGATTCTTCACTTATTCATTCGTTTATGACGTTTATGTTATAGCGTTTTGTCCTTGGACGCAACGGACGAAACCAATCAGTATTAAATTGATTCGCATATGCAGAATGCGCTCGCGATCAAACATAGAGAAATGACGGTTGATTAAACATGCGCGATAATAATAGTTTGTAACGAACTGTGTGAATAAAAAATTACAGTTTATTTTATAATATTATTATATACTTATTATTATACACACACATTAATTTAACTTGGTTCAATTCTGGATATGTTACAATCATTTCTTTCTTTTTATAGTTTATTCTAAAATGGCCCAGGTTAGCTATTTATTTTATAACGTATGTTTTTATAGAAAATAGAAACTGTGTCACAGATAATTTATGTTTTATGTGATAAATAATAAAAAAGCTTATATACAGAAAGAACTTAATGTTGAGTAATTTAATTGCACAGCTGAGTAGTTGCAGACAATTTAATTGTAAGCCAAGCCAATAGCTCGTATTTGAATTTTCAAATTCAGTTACGAATTCAATGCATTGCGAATTGTTTACTATATGCGAGCGTTTTTATTCAAAAGCAGAACTGTGAAATTGTAAAATCTGATTTATCGCTTGAAAGTTATTATCTGGGAGGTTTGAGACTCATCCGAACGGCGGAATTTTGTTGCTTTCGGCACGACGAATAATTAATCGAGTAATATAGTCGGGATTTCGTCGGTGTCGCGATCATTTGAATTTCTAATTCGCGGCTTTAGACTACAAAGAGAATCACGAGGAGGTTGGCCATGTTTTTTGACATATACGCGCACTAGTACCAGTAGTATTCGCGCTTTTCTTGTCTTTTTCTATTCGATCTCTATTTGTCTTTCTCTTTGAATTTTCCACTTGATCTCGCCAATTCTTTTTTAACATCACATCTTTTGTCATTTATAATTTAAATTGGAGTTTTCGTGAATTATCACATTTTCTATGCGATAATATTTTGAAGATTATACTTGGTGTTTGATTACTATAATGTTTGATTACTAATGTTGATTACTAATATTTTATTAGTTTTTTATAAATTTGTCTAAATATGTTTTTATTGACACAGATCTTGAACATATAACGAAATGGGAAAAAAAACATTTAATCTTCTGTTTGTCGATGAAAAAGCCATGCTATTTTTCTCGCGGAGTTTATAACGGGATTCTTTATTGCCGTCCGGAAATCGGGAGGAAAAAATGTATCATTATCCTTGTAGTTTTATCACGCATGACAGATCAAGGGTACCTCGCACTTTCTCCGCATCGACTTGTATAATAAGCGAGCGCGACCAACGATGGTTTTTATTATTGACGCTTTCATGACATTCGCGCTCTATCGGATGGGAAGCGTTACATCGGATGGATGCTTTCTGAGAATCGGCCTTGCCGATGGAAATGATCAATCTTTCGACGACGCGGGTACCCTTTCGTCGATAGAGCTGTTACGAGACGCTCTTAATGACGCGCATCGACATTCGTCTTTTCGACAACATCTTTGTATAGGATGCGTGATTGCCGGAAAAGCGAAACTGATTGCGCGAAAATTCGCCATTTTTCTGCATGAGCATTCGTTTCGTAACTCGATTGCACTCGAGATTGCACTATAAACTTCTTCAAGCAAGCGTTAGCTTTATCTTAAATAAGCAAACGTGAATTGTAACGATAACCATCAATTACATTCGTGATTGTAACGAGTAACGATACAATTTTAATCGAAAATTATTTGTTTGTATTCTTTGAACCGTATATAATTAATTAATTTTATTAAAATAGAGATATGAAAAATTCATATGTTTTTAATTTTTTGTGTGCTGATTGATTTGCAGCATATACATATATATATATATGGATTCTCGATGTGGATCGAGATTGGTCGCTCAAATCGATATGGATAATTCTTATGAAAAATGCAACGCGCGCATGCTTAAGGACAGGCTGCACAGAGCTGTCTATAACGAGATAAAAATAAGAGAAAACATTTTTCTAACGAGCCCGTTTGCCGCGTAACCTGCTGGAAATGATTCGCTCAAACACGCGTATACATGTTGTGTATGTGTGTGATTGCGCGTAATCTCTCTCTCTCTCTCTCTCTTTCTTTATCTCTCTCTCTCTCTCTCTCTCTCTTTCTCTCTCTCTCTCTGCCCTCTCCTCCCCTCCACACACACACACACACACACACATTTTATAGGTATATATTTTTATATAGATTGTGTTAATTATTGGATGGAAGTGAAGGTGATCGCAAAGACTGTTATCCAGACACACCTTTATCGATTAGTGGACTATCACTTACTGTATGTTAAGTGATAAATAATTTGTTTGCGAAATCTGTGGAAGAAAATAGGATTTGTATGCTTTTGACTCGCTTAATCGGGACGATTTTTTACATTACTTCGTCGCAGATAAAAATCAACGCTGTCAACACGGTTGATAAGGATGTCCGCGTATAGATACGTTTCTGCCATGTATTAAACGCGTGAGATAGTTCGCCGGGTTACGCTAAAGGTCACGTTATGTAAGTTTTTTTTTCTTACGCAACTATATTTTTTATGTAAAATGCGGTAGTTTGATATATATCTGAAGACGTTATAACGACTTTTGAGGAAATCAGAGAAGAGATAAGTAGGCGAAAAGAAAGATTATAAAGTTTTGCACAACTTGATTTCATGTATATTGGATATGATCGAAGATTACAATATTTTTATACAGCGAGAAGTCTGAAGGGAAGAAAGATTAATAAAATAAAAATGAATTTTCGACGGCGATAAACGTGCTAGTCGACGAGATAATCGCTACCGCGAATTGCAACGCTCGACTTGTCTGCACCTAATTGAGTTGCAACTTGTGCCTACAGCACCGAATGTAACATTATGTGCGCAATGCCATTTTGTTCAGTCGTGAAATGCTGCTGAAATTTGTTGCCCACTTTGCGTATTTTGTTACGAGTGTGATCGCGCAGCTATGCTTCTAGAAAGCAATTCTCTGCGTAACATTGGAGAATTATTAGAGAATCTCGTGTAATTGATAAAGCGTAACAAGTAAAGCGATGTACGAACGTATGAAAATTGGTTTGCACTTGTGTTTAGTAAAAGATTATAAAATTCTTTCCGTCAAAGTAACTTTTTAATAGGTTATAATTTTTTAATTGAAATTAATTGAGTCAAGTGTGTTAAGTAAATATTTATTCTTGTCTCCCTTAAGACAATTTATATTGATATAATATATCTTTATTCGCGTATAACAGTCGTTGATAGATGACGCGTATATAACTCCGTTATTTGCGTCTCGCTAACTTAAGGATTATTTTTCAAATATTTAATAATCTTGTTAATTTGTTAAAGTATTGATATTAATAATGATATACGCTTTAATAAGAAGAAGAATATAACTATTCGCGCGGAGTCGCTTTGTCGATTATTTAAAATTTATGAAAAAAATGCAATAATAAAATAAGCAATACTTTAGGACATACCATCTTGAGCTATTTTAATCAAATAGCCATCAAATATTATAATACAGAGGAAATTGATTCTTGATTCCGCAATGTACGTATAAGAAGGTATCGGGAAATAATTCTCAAAATGAGATTTATCGATCTACCATCGATAAATGCAATTTTCTCGTGCCTCTTAGTGAATTAGCTCTGGGAAAGCTCGTTGAGAAACGTCAATGCAAAATTTAATTCTGTCATGATTCTGTCTGGCGCGCGGCGCGGCGATCGAACGTTTCAGACAAATTAACGTGCAATTAATATTACATTAGACGAACTCACATCACCAAAGGCTTTCGTCGTCATCTACAAAAATATAATTGATTGCGGCAATTAGAGAAACTAGCAACTCGTTTTACGTTATTTAAATTACTTTTATTGACTTTCTTTAAATTATTAATGTATTATACATAATATGTTTAACCAAGTATGTCCTCTTATTACAGATTTTCAAAAACTCGAGCGTGAGGCGCGGATATGTAGAAAATTGCAACATCCAAATATCGGTAAGTCAATTTTATTTCTGTCAAGTTTATGCGCGTTATGCGATCGATTCGATCGCGATACATTAAAGACGAGAAAAAGCTATAATCGTCTCATCGATGCATGCTAATTTTACGCCATTCTCGTATATATGTTATTAGAGGATAATTAAATTGAGTCACACTAATCGATATTAACGACGAGTCTTGGAACTTAATCCCCGCCGAGTAGGTGTTCCGAAGTGAAATGATGAATAATCTGCACGTGACATGATCGTGGTATTCGTGGCCGGCGACGCGAGTAGATATCGCTCACTTTAGTCAGACATGCGGCCTCTGCAATCACTGCTTATCTTCGACAATAAATTACAACGATTGTGTATAAAAATATGTTTTCATCACAGTAGAACGTTTAATAAAATATTACGAATTCATTGAAATAATCAATATCTACTAATTTTATTGCAGTAAATATTTAATTATAATAAAATGTCGAAACTTTGTGACATTCTATTATAAATTGCTTGCTTTATTTCTCACGCCGAATATATCGTTGAATTGCTGTTGTAACTTTCTTTCATATAAAAATTTCTGTCTTTTTATAACAATTATATTGTAATACGATATATGCCGATAAATATTACAGAAATCGAATACAAGCGACACAAAATATTGAAATTCAATAAAGCAAGAGAGAGAAATGCATAAGCGAAACGACGAATAAAGGATGACTTCGCTTTTACGCTTCAATACTCTCTGATGTTCTTCATTCCTTATGTTTCGGTCATCACTTGTACCATTGGATATTTCTTTTAACGCATTGATAATATTTAAGAAAAATCTTTCTTCCGAGAAATTGCAACGTTACGTAACGTACGTTATATCTGTTTTTATCCTAAAAATTAAGAAATTTTTTTTCTTTAAAGGTGATAAAGGTTACAGAAAATATTGCAAGCATCATCATTTTTTTAGTGGACGTAAATTTTATAATATTTTATAAAAATAAGGAGAGATGTAAGAATATATATATAATTGTTAGTTAATAGAACAGCAATTTTATTAAACATTTAACGATTTAATCAAATATGTAAATATTAAAATTTAATTAAAACTGATTCTCAATCTTCATCGAGTACGACAAAAATGTTGGCGCTTTTTTTCCATAAAACTGTCTTAACAGTTTTTTCGAATAAATATTTGTTTCATTCTCATTTTAATAATGTGTGAAATTCGCACACTGTTGTCTTTCGAGCTTTTGCTGACATGTTATATAGGTATTCGTACGTGAAGGGACGTCGTTCGATCGATATTTGTCGAGACAGCAGAAAATATCTATATTCTAGATGTGTAGAATAGAGACGTATAGAATAAAGACTGCTAAAAGCTCGTTAACCATCTTCTGGTACTCTAATTTCTTGACCAAGCTTGTTTGATAAAATCTTACAAGCATTTCTGCTTATTTTTTTTCACTTCTTTGGACGTATATGCGACACCCATACATTGTTTTCCGCGTAAAGGCATTAAGAGAAAAAAGAAATTTCAAAGAAAATATAAGGATATACATTTATTAATGTATAAAAGGAAATTATTAATATAAAATTTAATATGTAGATTTTGTAGCTTTTATCTCAGTTTTGTAAATATTCTTTTTACGGATTTTACACAGAATTTTAATATTTGTTAAAAATAATCATAATCGTTAGAAATAATCATTAAGAATGAATTGAATCTAATCTTACAATTAAACATTGAAAGATGAGAGAAAGAGAGAGAGATTTTTAAAAGATTATTAATAAATAGAGGTAATTATAATTATATAACGAAAGGGAAACAGACACCTCTCTCGTTTATTTATTATCATATAAGTTACGATTTAATTTTGTTTCGCAATTGTCGGCCTGGAAAAGTACGTACGCTTAGTTTAAAGCCAGATTTCTAATCTCTCGTGAAGTTGCGCCGAGCGTGATATTTAAATGGCGTTTCAAAATAGTGGAAAAAGTTAAACGCCGTTTCAAAGTACGTTGTTCGCCATTGGCGAATAAACTGTCGTTGCACACAATGTTGCATGTATGGTGTAATCTAGATAAAATGTAAATCGCGTCCCGTTCTGGCCGTCCGTATATTTGATGTATAATATGTTGAAAGTGCAATTAATCTCGTGTGTCTCGTCATTATATACTCTCCGACTCAAATTACCTCTCTTGTTTTTATAATTATTTTATTACGTGTTATTATATATCGTATTAAATTCTTGACGAGTCGATTGTTTCAGTTGATGTCACTTTAATATACGCTTTTTATTGAATTATGCTGATTCTCTTATATAGCAGCAGCAGCATATAGATTATATCATCTGGTTTATTCAAATCCTTGTTATCGATTGAGCATATGTAAGGTTTACTAGAATTATAACAAAAGCATATTTTTAATTTATCAGAATTATTTTTAATAATACGATTAACTTATTTTAACTTTTACGAAATAAAATTTTCGCAATTTTGAAGTGTTCTAAATAAGTTCGAGAGTAACAAGCCTACTTCGATATTATAAATTATTCTACGTATTTTCTTTGAAAAAATTCTCTTTTTAGAGTTAGCGTATAACTTATTTCAAGGTTTCGTACACTTGTGTTTTTATATTTTATCATAGATCAGAATAGAAACGTGAATTGGGTTTGGCATGCTCTTGCAACTCGCGGAGGCTTCCGTGTAATTCAATTTTCCGTGGATTACACGATTAGAGTCTCAAGACGTTGGGAAATTTTATAATGCATTTCAAAGCTTGGTGATAAATTGTATAAAAGCGCCCTACCGTTCTTGTCATCGTAAGCTTGGAATTTTTATGGGCGTGTAAATCTTTCACATTAGGTATAAATAATGCTATATAAAGAATTTTTTGTTAGCCTAAGAGAGTGATGAACAAAATAATCGAAAAACGTATGTACATATTGTGTTTAAGCAGGTTTTTTTTTATCAAACATCATTGTTTTGTGCATATTTTGATGATTTTAGCACAACTTTTTTTCTCTCGGGGTAAAGTTTGATCAGACACTATATTTTTTCCAATAACTTTGGAATTTTCGTTGTTTATAGATATTTTGATAACAAAGTTGAGATCTGGTTAAAGCAGAGTAAACTTGGAATTAACTAAAGAACAAACTTCCATTGTCTGTTTACATTTTTGGACCTGAGCTCACCAGAATTCTTTAATTTTCAATGTTAAATAGCCTCGTATAATTATGTCGGAGTTTAGTTTTTGTGGAGTGAAAATATAGACTTGAAATTTGCTGAAGAATATGTTGCTAAAGCTCGGTGCTGAGCTTTACTCACACACACACGCACGCACGCACGCACACTTGTAATATCTTCTCTTTCTCTATACACTTATTTTATATATTTTATATTTTATCTCTCTTATCACATCACTTCACATTATATACCGTGTCGAAAGGTTAAAGTTAAAAATAAATTATGAAACGATTCGCGCGTATAATACAGCAGTATGGCTAATTGATGATTACTTTAGAGACCCGCAAAGACTATATTAACATAGAAAAGGGAGACGAAAAATGTACAACTATACAAGTAATCTTTAAGATCGACGAAATCAGTCTATGTCTATTTCAATCGTATTTCTTTTTATAATTATTAATGATTGTATTATCATTGCCGAAGTATGTAACGATTTATATTTATCACACACATTTTCCTTTTTATATCACATTTATTAAGCGCTTTATCGAACATTTTCCATTTTACGCACTGATTGAACACGCATTATCTGCAATTGCGCGATTCTCATATATATGATCTAGTAAGTAAAGCGTATCAATACGATGCACTTGGTGGACAAATGGAGATTTGGACATTGCTATTGTTAATTGCGATGCCAATTTAGACGATCCCGATTAATTCGGCGCGGCTTCGTTACTCGCCCTCGACAACGATCGCTCCCACGAGACTCACGGAAGTGCAGAGCAGAGTCACTTGTAGGCAAAAAGGGGCGAAAGTTTACTGCTAGTTTTCTATGTATGACTACTCTTCCGTAATTGCGTTTGTCTTGGGCTCGCGTGTAAATGGACGAATTGCATTTGCATGGCAGACATATACGAGAATAATCGTAGAAAATTTATAGCCAATAAGAATAACGTATCGATTCCGCGTATTGAGTAGCAACGCAAAACGCATGTTAATACTGTGTCCGCGTCGGAGCATTAGCAATTGCGTCGATAGTATAGAAGTATATAGTCTTGTTGCGATGAGATGATCTCGAAAGGGTATTATGCCATGCGGATAGAACTGCAGAGACGGACAGAATGCGAATGCAAAAATGTACAACAGCAGTTTCCCGTGCGGTTTATTTTATTTATGTTAAAGTAAAAAAATTGTTACGAATATATCTTTGACATTGTGATCTTGTGCTATGTACATACATGTCACATCTTACAGTGTTACGTGATGTTCTTCACGCAACTTCAGAATTACTTACTTCAGATTGAATTAATTTCATTAAAGCACTTTGTTAAATGAGACCTTATGTTGAGATATGATTTTCTCGATAAGAATCTTTTTATATTACTTGTTAAATTATTGCTGTCTTAATTGCTTTATGTTATTGCTTTATTGTTTAATACTGTGATTGGTGTAGTTCAGAACTCCATCTTTGCCGTCGTACCTCTTTGAACCTTGACCTTTTCAATGTCTTTAATTCATTAAGCGGCCTCTTCGATTACGCGTATCTCTCCTATTGGAAGTCACGGTGTGAATTACAGTCGACTGATTTACCTTCAACAGTGCTCGAGCTAAATTGAACGTCCAGCAAATAAACGCTTGATTTCGACGGCAAGTGCATCGATAATTACTAACGCCTCTTTCATTCGCTCGTAAGTTTGAATAAAATCTGTCTTAATGGCTGCGCTGCTAATTATTGATATAGGGTAACTCCGGTATATACGTCGCAGCTAAGGGATAAACTTAATTTATCGAGTACTATTTATTATGTTTAAGGCAAATGATTTCTTGCAGATCTATAACAGATTTTTTACATGTTTTATTTATCCGATATTTTTATAACAAATATATATATCGAAATAAATTTGATAAAGCGTGATTTAATCAGATTGTTAGATAAGAAAACGAAAAGGTATATTATTTGTTTCTCAATTTTTAAATTGATTTTATTGAAATAAAAAAAATTTGTTTTACATTTTTAGTTTTTTTTTCGTTACAAATTATTTTCGATTTTCCATTAGTATAATACATACATTAGTTTTATTAATTTGAATAGAATTACGTTATAAAATTTAAATCTAATAGTATGGAGAATGCCATTGCAATAGCATTTGTGACTCTCGAAATGGAATGAGCCAATGTATTGTCGAATTTATTCGATGCCAAAATTCCAATGGTCGTAAAACATTTTCAATTTCACCTACTTCGTTCTTTTCGGGAAAGGAACAAGAATTGCTTCTATTACTTTCGTATGCGACGCATGCGATTGCGACCTTGAGCTAACCATCGCAATCCACACTGATGTGTTACGATACGAATCGTGCGCATACAAGCTGGATACAAGCCAATCGGCCGCGCGTGATCCCGGACGAAATTTTTGGCGCCGCGTGTGTTTTTGCGCGGATTCGTGTCGGATTGCGGTTGATCTTGGCGAGTACTCGAACGTGAAGATTTTTGTACAGCGTTCACTGACAACAGGTGTCCCTTTTCGACCATGCCGTGTTGAGACACGAACATTTGCTCTCACGCGAAAAAATTTGCCAGCTTTTGACGGCTTTTTCGTATTGCTGCGTGTAATTTTCTTCTATAATATATTCACGAATCAGCGATTTTTAAGTGGTGTGAGGTGCACGAAAGTATTATCAAATATTCTTGTTTTAAGCACTCTGATGTGTACAATTAATTAATACAAGTTAATTGGTTGTAAGAAACGGAGTTAAGGAAGAAAAAAAATAATATTGATAAATTCTGCAATTTTAGATACAAATGATACAATATTAGTTATATAATTAATATAATAACTTATCATATCATATAGTACATTCACCCGCGTAAAATTTGGGCCTGATTTGAAAACAGCGCTATTTTTATTCTCGAATATTTCCAAATAGACAAAATGTGTTATAAGTACAGCAGATATTTTACGTACCCCAGCTATAGCCACACTTATTTTCGAGTCCTTTATTCGCTACACTCCGGTCCGTGAAACCACTCGACTTTGTCGCATTGTCATTTTTATTCTAATTAATATTTTAATTTGAACTTGTACTGTACTTGTACTGAAATACAGACTCGGAATAAGATGTTTATGATAATATCAGGTCAAGAAAATGATTTGAATTTAAACTGAGCTTATTATAAGGAAACTAGAAAATTATGCTATTGTGTGACAACTTAGAAAAGCGAAAAACGGTCCACTGGACGAGAGCTGTGTGGCGAGCTAGGGTCAACAATGTGTAAATAAGTGTCGCGCGACTGAGCAGTACGTGTGAGCACAAAGCGGTAAATCTGTAGAGATTGTTTTGCCAATTCAGTCTGGAACCACCTTTTTTCAATGGTTCAGTGGTTCTAGATTTATACTCTTGATAATATAACAAAAGTAATGTTTCTATCAGTTGAATAGCGTATCAGATTGTCATTGCTCGTATTTTTCCATTCGTTATGCCGTACATGTGAAGAGACACGAATGGTTGAACGATCTTTGCTTCTTTTGTTCTGTGCTTTCTAAACGAATTTTATTGATCAAGGTGTAAGAGATCTCTATATAGCACGGGAGATGGAAAGGGATAGGAGGGGGGGCTATAATATATCGTAACAACGATCACAATCGGTCCTGTTGACAATTCTATTGATTGTATCGACAATTCCAACCGAAAATGATCGTTTATCTTTCTACTGACGTAGTCAGTAGAAGTCGTGGCGAGAATCCGTGATGGATTCTACCGCGGATTATCGTTGCTGCGGGCACGGGCGGTTCGTTTGTCGACCTTTATCACTGACAATGCGACTATTGTCATCGCGAGCTTCGTACGATGGCGGGATATACGATGACGTTCAGTGTGATTCAGTTGGGAAAAAAATGTGTATGAATATTTTTCTATATTTCTACAGACTTTCTATTATATATTTCCTTTATATTTTTCACTATAACTTCTTAAAGTTTTCATCCTTTATTTTAAGTTAGAATTATGTGTGTGTTTTGTATTTTTATATCTTTTAATGTATGTACATGATACCAAGCAAGTACTTGAGTTTTTTCTCTCTCTTCGCAACATTATTGGACGATCTAGTAAAAAATATATATATAATCGGCGTAAATTTCTCGAAGATTGGGCGCGTGATTCTGCGTGATTCTGCGATAAACCTTGACCTCTCATCGAGGCGTACGTATAATAGCGCAGGATCCATAAAAACGGACGAATGACAACGAGTACGTGCTCTCGCATCTTGTCGTCTTATTGTCCTCGCATCATCTTGGAGAGTCTCTGAGCGAGACGCAAAAGAGCACCAGGCGAGAATGCAGATCAATACCCGGGTATTGATCGGCATCTGTCCATGCCGAACCCCATACGAGAGTACCGCTGCAACAATTTGCTTCTGCCGATCTTGTCTCTCTTCTCACGTTTCGTATATCTAGTTTGCTCGACTGCCACTCGGCCACTTGTTCGACCAAAAATTGTCGAGAGTAACGAAAGCACTTGCCAGCCGATACGTTTACTATATATCGATCTCCGCTAAGATATTTAGATATTCGTATTATACGATATAATTTTTTCCAAGTTTCCTCTCTCGCTATTAAATCGATTATATTAACTTTCTATTGTTTGTTTACGTGTGAATTGCGATCAGCTTTGGCCGGTGCGATATCGCGACGACACGCCGACGAGGAACGCTAAAGTTTGTTAGACCGACCGATCTGTAGTGTCAGCTCCAATGTTTCCATAATTCATAAGAGTCGGCATGATCAACGACACTAGCATTTCTTTTATTCATTTCATGGTTCCATTCGCCGAGACTGCAGGACTTATAGTTGACACGAGTCGTTCTCCGTGCCGCGGATTGCGGCGCGTTCCACGTAATGGCATGCGACACGGGAAATTCACGTTCGTTCGAGTCAACAAGTGATACCTATCGATCCTGCTTGTCAGTCAAGCTTGTTTCATTCCCTCTAGTCTTTACCTCATTTTTTTCTTTCCTCTGACTTGTGTTTTTTTTTTCTGCCTCCCTTCTCTTCAGACTGCACTTTTGTGCAACACGCATGGATGGATATGATCGCACGCATCACGAAAGAAAACATATTGTGTAACAGGATGGTTATTTGTAAATTCGAAGCTCTTTTGCGGGTTTATTTTTAATTTCTAATTTCGGCCCTAAATGTAACTCATGGATGTGAATGTATTTGTTTGCAATGAATATTTAGAAGTTCTAACAACGAAGGAAAATTATAATAAGTATAAAAAAGTTTTTTCACAACACCTCCACGGAAAGTTCGACTTTCCATGCCTGTAGACTGTAGAGAGGGGCGAAAGTGACCAATTTCACGCCAGGGCGGCATTAGCGGGCGGAAAGTAACTACTTTCCTCCCTAGGGCGGAAAGTAACCACTTTCCTCCCGCTAAACAGGGAGGAAAGTAGTCACTTTCCGCCCGCTATGCCGTCCTGGCGTAAAATGGCCACTCTCGCCTCTCTCTGGAGGTCGAACTTTCCGTAAAGATATTGTGAAAAATATCGTGTGCATCTCGGGGCGAAAGCTTTTTCGTCAAGGGGCGGAAAACGCTACTTTCGCCTCTTGGTGCACAATATACAGCCTTTGCAGCATTCTTTGTAACGCACTTTGTAGCGCCCTTGCAGTATTCTTTATAGCGCCCTTGTAGACACCGAGAAAGCTTTTCCAGCGTAAAAACATCGTCCATCGCGCGAGCTAAGTGAGAGCAAAAAGGTGCTGCAGCATCGGCCTGCTGCAGCAAACCGCTGCTGCAGCAGACCGCTGCTGCAGCAGGCCGATGCTGCAGCACCTCCTTGTCGCTCTCACTTAGCTCGCGCGATCGACGATGTTTTTAGCTGGAAATGCTTTTTCGGTGTCTCGGTGTGAATCTGAGTTGCCGGTGCACGATAACCAAAGAGAGATCCTCGATCTTTGGTATTCCAAAATAATGTACTACTTTTAAGTTAATTAATATCTTGGAAATATTCAATTCTATATATATTATACGTATGGGGTATTTTCGTTAAATATATTTATAAAAATACTATATTTTATATATTTATTTATGTCGAATAACTTGATATAGCATTCTTTGTAGCGCCTTTGCAGCATTCTTTGTAACGCACTTTGTAGCGCCCTTGCAGTATTCTTTATAGCGCCCTTGTAGACACCGAGAAAGCTTTTCCAGCGTAAAAACATCGTCCATCGCGCGAGCTAAGTGAGAGCAAAAAGGTGCTGCAGCATCGGCCTGCTGCAGCAAACCGCTGCTGCAGCAGACCGCTGCTGCAGCAGGCCGATGCTGCAGCACCTCCTTGTCGCTCTCACTTAGCTCGCGCGATCGACGATGTTTTTAGCTGGAAATGCTTTTTCGGTGTCTCGGTGTGAATCTGAGTTGCCGGTGCACGATAACCAAAGAGAGATCCTCGATCTTTGGTATTCCAAAATAATGTACTACTTTTAAGTTAATTAATATCTTGGAAATATTCAATTCTATATATATTATACGTATGGGGTATTTTCGTAAAATATATTTATAAAAATACTATATTTTATATATTTATTTATGTCGAATAACTGGATATACATTCTTTGTAGCGCCCTTGCAGCATTCTTTGTAACGCACTTTGTAGCGCCTTTGCAGCATTCTTTATAGCGCCCTTGTAGACACCGAGAAAGCTTTTCCAGCGTAAAAACATCGTCCATCGCGCGAGCTAAGTAAGAGCGACAAGGAGGTGCTGCAGCATCGGCCTGCCGCAGCAGACCGCTGCTGCAGCAAACCGATGCTGCAGCAGGCCGATGCTGCAGCACTTCTTTGTCGCTCTCACTTAGCTCGCGCGATGTTTTTAGCTGGAAATGCTTTTTCGGTGTCTCGGTGTGAATCTGAGTTGCCGGTGCACGATAACCAAAGAAAGATCCGCAATCTTTGGTATTCCAAAATAATGTACTACTTTTAAGTTAATTAATATCTTGGAAATATTCAATTCTATATATATTATACGTATGGGGTATTTTCGTTAAATATATTTATAAAAATACTATATTTTATATATTTATTTATGTCGAATAACTTGATATAGCATTCTTTGTAGCGCCCTTGCAGCATTCTTTGTAACGCACTTTGTAGCGCCCTTGCAGCATTCTTTATAGCGCCCTTGTAGACACCGAGAAAGCATTTCCAGCGTAAAAACAACGTCCATCGCGCGAGCTAAGTGAGAGCAAAAAGGAGCTGCTGCAGCAGACCGATGCTGCAGCACCTCCTTGTCGCTCTCACTTAGCTCGCGCGATCGACGATGTTTTTAGCTGGAAATGCTTTTTCGGTGTCTCGGTGTGAATCTGAGTTGCCGGTGCACGATAACCAAAGAGAGATCCTCGATCTTTGGTATTCCAAAATAATGTACTACTTTTAAGTTAATTAATATCTTGGAAATATTCAATTCTATATATATTATACGTATGGGGTATTTTCGTTAAATATATTTATAAAAATACTATATTTTATATATTTATTTATGTCGAATAACTTGATATAGCATTCTTTGTAGCGCCTTTGCAGCATTCTTTGTAACGCACTTTGTAGCGCCCTTGCAGTATTCTTTATAGCGCCCTTGTAGACACCGAGAAAGCATTTCCAGCGTAAAAACATCGTCCATCGCGCGAGCTAAGTGAGAGCAAAAAGGTGCTGCAGCATCGGCCTGCTGCAGCAAACCGCTGCTGCAGCAGACCGCTGCTGCTGCCGATGCTGCAGCACCTCCTTGTCGCTCTCACTTAGCTCGCGCGATCGACGATGTTTTTAGCTGGAAATGCTTTTTCGGTGTCTCGGTGTGAATCTGAGTTGCCGGTGCACGATAACCAAAGAGAGATCCTCGATCTTTGGTATTCCAAAATAATGTACTACTTTTAAGTTAATTAATATCTTGGAAATATTCAATTCTATATATATTTACGTATGGGGTATTTTCGTTAAATATATTTATAAAAATACTATATTTTATATATTTATTTATGTCGAATAACTTGATATAGCATTCTTTGTAGCGCCTTTGCAGCATTCTTTGTAACGCACTTTGTAGCGCCCTTGCAGTATTCTTTATAGCGCCCTTGTAGACACCGAGAAAGCTTTTCCAGCGTAAAAACATCGTCCATCGCGCGAGCTAAGTGAGAGCAAAAAGGTGCTGCAGCATCGGCCTGCTGCAGCAAACCGCTGCTGCAGCAGACCGCTGCTGCAGCAGGCCGATGCTGCAGCACCTCCTTGTCGCTCTCACTTAGCTCGCGCGATCGACGATGTTTTTAGCTGGAAATGCTTTTTCGGTGTCTCGGTGTGAATCTGAGTTGCCGGTGCACGATAACCAAAGAGAGATCCTCGATCTTTGGTATTCCAAAATAATGTACTACTTTTAAGTTAATTAATATCTTGGAAATATTCAATTCTATATATATTATACGTATGGGGTATTTTCGTTAAATATATTTATAAAAATACTATATTTTATATATTTATTTATGTCGAATAACTTGATATAGCATTCTTTGTAGCGCCTTTGCAGCATTCTTTGTAACGCACTTTGTAGCGCCCTTGCAGTATTCTTTATAGCGCCCTTGTAGACACCGAGAAAGCTTTTCCAGCGTAAAAACATCGTCCATCGCGCGAGCTAAGTGAGAGCAAAAAGGTGCTGCAGCATCGGCCTGCTGCAGCAAACCGCTGCTGCAGCAGACCGCTGCTGCAGCAGGCCGATGCTGCAGCACCTCCTTGTCGCTCTCACTTAGCTCGCGCGATCGACGATGTTTTTAGCTGGAAATGCTTTTTCGGTGTCTCGGTGTGAATCTGAGTTGCCGGTGCACGATAACCAAAGAGAGATCCTCGATCTTTGGTATTCCAAAATAATGTACTACTTTTAAGTTAATTAATATCTTGGAAATATTCAATTCTATATATATTATACGTATGGGGTATTTTCGTTAAATATATTTATAAAAATACTATATTTTATATATTTATTTATGTCGAATAACTTGATATAGCATTCTTTGTAGCGCCTTTGCAGCATTCTTTGTAACGCACTTTGTAGCGCCCTTGCAGTATTCTTTATAGCGCCCTTGTAGACACCGAGAAAGCTTTTCCAGCGTAAAAACATCGTCCATCGCGCGAGCTAAGTGAGAGCAAAAAGGTGCTGCAGCATCGGCCTGCTGCAGCAAACCGCTGCTGCAGCAGACCGCTGCTGCAGCAGGCCGATGCTGCAGCACCTCCTTGTCGCTCTCACTTAGCTCGCGCGATCGACGATGTTTTTAGCTGGAAATGCTTTTTCGGTGTCTCGGTGTGAATCTGAGTTGCCGGTGCACGATAACCAAAGAGAGATCCTCGATCTTTGGTATTCCAAAATAATGTACTACT